>CM076579.1:1485601494-1485762587 GCA_034641835.2 Pinus albicaulis
CATGTATGTATATACGTTATGAATAGAGAAAAAATTAAATAGAATTAGAAGGTATTAAAAGGGGAGTTGTGACAAATTTTAACTAAACCCCTAAATTCCAAGAATTTTTCTACAAACTTAAACGCTTGCTTACCACCACCCTCATCTTAGGAATTTCTAATCCATACTAATATTTCACCCTCTACGCTGATGCTTACAAGGATGGATTAGGGGGTGTTTCCTCACAAGAAGGACATGTGATTTTTTATGATTCCTAGAAATTGAAGGAACATGAGAAAGCTTATGCCACACATGATCTAGAGTTGCTTGTAATTATCCACACCCTCAAAATGTGGTGGAAATACCTCACTGGGAGACAATTTGTATTTATGACCGGAAATTTCAGCCTAAATTACTTATTTGAACAACCTAATGTAAATGTTATACAAACATGCACTGTGAATGGTTCATAGTACTCAAAGTGGGTGGGTCCCATAAAGGTTATTTTGGTGACTCCTAAATCTCTTCCGAGTATATTGATATCCCCTCTCATAATATCTCTAGGTTATAAATTCCATCTTCTCTAAATATCCTTAGCATATTTTCCAAGGCCACCATAATGATATTCATGTTATGATTTATATCTGCAAATTGTTCTTGTAATTGGAAAAACCTCTCCTCTAAATTATCAAGAGGTTTATTCATATATTCATCATCGATAAGTGAGTGTTTATGGATTTTGTCTTAGATGATATATATATTTTGAAAATATCTAGAATATACCAAAATAAACTTACTCTGGTAATAATATAATTTCTAAACTAGCATGAGTATTCCATTAGAAAAATCAGCACAATATATTTGAAAAGATTATACTTAATAATTTGAAATATACACTATTAGTGTTTATTTTCTTTTATACTTATAGATATTTAAAGTACCATTTATTGTGTATGCATGAAAATTAGAATTATGGAGAAAATAGAGAACAATGAAATAGGAAATCTCACAAATCATAATTGACACAAGTTATATTCTAAGAAACCATTTTTCAAGAAAACTCAAATGGAAGGTGAGTTCATTCTGCTCCCTTTCTTTGTGCATAAAATTGATCCACCAAAAAATAAGTCAAGACTATAGCTTGCTGGATACTATAATGCATAAATCTTTTGTGTTCTCTATTTGTGTCCCTCCTAGCTACTCAACTCATCTATGGAACACGATGCAGTAAAAAATAATGGAATCCCTATTCCTCATAGTGACCTATTTATAACACATGTTGATATCCTACTAGTGGTTTGATTTGAATCCCTCAACTCTTAATCAACCTTACAATATTGAATCTCTTATATCTGTATTCATCATTATCAAATGGATACCCTCTTTTTCATGGATAACCGGGGTTTTCATGGCATTATCTTGAATTAAGGGGGCCAAGATAAGAAGGTCAAATTTTGAGTGCCATAACTTTTCCATATGAACTATGATTAAGGAAATTATTGCATCCTTGGTAATGCCTATTTGTGTAGAATATGAAATGAATGTGTAGTGCAAAAGAACCAATGTTTTATCCCCCAAAACATCCCTACTCCTAGAAAATTTTGGACCTCGATGTGGAAAAAAAAGGTCTTTCTTGTAAAAATGACCTAGTAAACTAATTCCTAAAAATTTTGAACTCTAAAGGAATTGAGGTGGATGAAAAAATGTAATATAATGATCCAATATAGATCATAATTCCTTTATGATATAGATTCTTTATACTAATAAATCAATTTCATGTTTGTAATGACCATCGTCGTACTAGCTAATTGATCCGGGTGGTTCTAGAAATACAAGTGGCCTTGAAAATAGTTCAAAATAAAAGTCATTAGATGGAAATGAAACTAGGACCATATCATATTGAAATTCACCCTGATTCTAATGCTGTGAATAGCACTCAAATCCAAGATCATATGCTCAAGTTATAGCTAGTGAAAGTTCTGGTCAAACTAGGCCAAGTGGCAGTCTTAACAAGGAAGCAATTTGGAAGAGTCTAGGTGCATATAATCCGGCCACCGGAATAGGATAATTTTTTCCTACTTAATTTTCCTAATATCCATTATTTTCTTACAGATGTTTATTGACTATATTGTTAAGAAAAAGGAAAAAAATATGTTACTTTTGAGTGGTGGGCGCACACACTTAACGTTATATTGTAAATATATATTAACAATGGTTGGTTGGAGGGTCACCACCACTAACAACCATACCACACCAATTGTATATAATGGAATCATCGGGGCTTAAACCCACCCAAATCGGTGTGGCCATCTCGCCACTTGGGAGGTTCCAAAAAAAAATACCAAAATTATATGTAACCACTGAGACCTATCATAACCGATGCATTGTTAAAATAATTTCACATAGTATTTTAGTTGGGAAGGGTTTGAACCTTGTATGCCCCCACCAAATTTGCCAGCCTTAGGATTGGCCCAACGACCCATGCCTTGGCAAATCTGTCAAAAACTATATGCTTTAAGTAGAAATGTTAAATTCAAACAGCCTGACAAGTGTGACATTTATTTTACAAATTTAAAGAGTTTACTCTCAACGACACCAGTATTGTGTGGTCCCAATTGGGAAATACCATTTCTTATTTTATCAAATGCTTTAGACACAACGATAGGAGATTTTCTTGGACAAGAAGAATATAAAAATCCCTACGCTATTTATTATATTGGCAAAAATCTCACCCTTGCTGAGCTAAACTATATAGTCACATAAAAT
The DNA here is from genome assembly GCA_034641835.2 of Pinus albicaulis. NCBI lineage: Eukaryota > Viridiplantae > Streptophyta > Pinopsida > Pinales > Pinaceae > Pinus > Pinus albicaulis. The sequence continues at coordinate 1,485,604,240 of CM076579.1, forward strand.
GAATTCTTAGCAGTCATATATGCCATAAATAAATTTAGACATTATATAACTGGCTATCAAGTATTTCTATATAGTGATAATTCTACCATTAGGTACTTAGCTAAAAAAATAATTACAAATGGGAGAGTGACTCATTGGTTGTTACTTTTGTAAGAGTTCGATATCACTATTAAAGATCGTCCAGGAAAGGAGAACCCAGTTGCAGATTTTCTATCTTTCGTCCGAAAGGTAAATGATCTGCTAGCAGTGGAGGACCAATTTCTTGACGAACACATGTTTTTTGTAGCAGTAAAATCACTGTGGTGTGTGTACATGGAAAATTAACTTGTAGTAGCAAAACTACCCAAACATTTAATAGCAAAATAAAGGAAGTTGATCATCCAACGAAGTGCTCGTTTTTCCTGGATTGGTGGGTATCTCTTCCACATAGGAGCTGATATGCGCATATGTAGATGCATCTAGGAAGATGAAATTTTTGATGTCATAAGGTCCTGCGATGATGAACCTTGTGGAGAACACTTCACAGACCACAGAACTGGGCACAAGGTATTTAGAATGGGATATTATTGGCCCACTATTTTTAAGGATGCTATGAAATATATGCAGCCCTACGATAGCTGCCAAAGAATTGGTCACCCCGGTCAATATGATGAAATGCCCCTACAACCACAATTTGTGATAGAACCTTTTGAAAGGTGGGCACTTGATTTTTTTGGTCCATTTAATCCACCTTCAAACCAGAAATATTACTTACTGGTTACCATAGATTACATAACAAAATGGGTCGAAACAGTGGCACTATCAAGAGCCATAGAAGAAACAGTTATCAATTTTCTTTTTCAAATATTTGTACGATATGGCTTACCCAAAGAAGTGATAAAATATGCAGGGGTGCAATTCATAGGATATAATATTATAGCCACTCTGTGGAACCACCACATTTCTCATAGAATCACTTCTCCCTATCACCCGCATGCAAACGAGTAGGTCGAAAGTACCAATAAATTCATTGAAGCGATTCTAACCAAAATGGTCTCGACGCATCGATGGGACTGGGTTAATAAACTACCAAAGGCCTTGTGGACTTACCACACAACTTGGAGAAATACTACGGGATATTCTCCATACCAACTTGTTTGGCAAGGAACCCATTTTTCCTATTGAATTTGAAATAAAGACTCACAGAATAGTGCAAGAAGTGGGACTAGACTGGACAGAGGACCAAATCAAGAGACTTCAACAGATAAAAAAACTAGATGACGGTCCATTACTTTCTCTACAATGTACCACAATCATTCAGCAGCAATGGCCTAAGTGTCATTAAAGCTTGATAACGAAGAAGGCATTCTAGGAACGAGACTGGGCACTCCTCTACGACTCTAGATTTCAAGAGTTCCCAGGTAAAATAAAGGCACGCTGGCTTGGCCTATATGAGATTCAAGATTTTCATAACAATGGTGTTAGCGCTTGAATCTACCTTAGGCTGAAATAAGGTAAAACTCAAGGCAACATTAAACCACGCTCAGCCTCGTAGCTAGCCCTACGAGGACAGGAGAGGGCTCTCTCCAGGTCCATCTCGGCAAAAGATGTCCAATAGGGTTTGAGATGACCTAAATGAAAAACTGATATTGATTTTAGGCTAGTAAATAGATAGGAAAGAAGTATTTTGATTTTTAGGCTGGGTTTTTTGGGCTGTATGGGACCCAGGAACAGCATGAGCAGAGAAGTTAAATCAAAGACACAAATTATTTCGTGAGGCAAGATAGGCAGAAAGTCTAGCAATTAGATTTGAAATAATATGAAGTGGAAATATTGTTAAGGGGGTGAAAAGGGAATAAGTACATGAATCCTTTTCAACAGAAGAAAACATACAACATGAACACTTTCCCAAGGAAGAGCAATAAATTGGATTCTACCTTTCTTACTCAAAAGCATTCATCTAGAAATGATTATGAATGACTAGTAAAACATAACGAGATACATATGAGACAGAGAGAAAAAACATTTGCTAAACTCACACCACAGGAATCTCATGAAACAGAGCTGCAACCTTTCATTAATTCTCTGTCAAAAACTATACAGTGAAGTTTTACTCCACACTTCTCCCAGAACTCTCTCCTTTTACAAATGATTTACAATACAATAAATAGGACCAATTTGTCACAATATGGATCGACAGACAGAGGAGCTGTTACAACAGCTCAAGAACTGAAAACTAAAGATAGAGAAAAAAAGCCAAATAGTCTTCAAAAGCTGCGTTACACTTGAATCTGTTTGATAACCCACGAGGAGGCAACACCTGTAGTGTAGTTCTCGTAACTGAAGACAAACATAGGCAGTCCAACCTATCTTCCTGCTATTGTAGATATCTACGTTTTATATTTAGTTTTTTTTTTTGGTCTTTGACTTTCCACTTTTTCCTTTTGCTTGTTTGAATAAAAACCAATTTTTTTTTAACAAAAATGCCTTTGACCGAAGCCTTAGCCTTTAGTGAAGTAAAAATACAACTAAAATTTGTTTTTCAACAGTCATCCACTTTCAACAGTTTGCAAGATACTTGGTGACCAGAGCGCCCACAGGTGACATGAATTGGATTGCATAAGAATGCCAACATTTCATCTGTACAGTCACAGTTCTTATAATGATCCTAGTTCACGGTCCCATCTAAATAATATTGTTTTCAATACCAGTGATCCATATCCATTTGCTTTCATCAATAAACTTAACAAGATTCCCGACATTCTCCGCACCAAACATCGATCAATGGAAACTTAAGATAATTTGATTTACTTAGAGCAGAGGGGTCACGAAATTTGGAATTTCGTTGAGGTAATGAGAAAATCTGCCTATTGACTCTTTATAAATCTGAGCAAAGTTTATACCAAGGTGCTGCTCTACCCCCATAGAGGTAACCTCTATCATCCATGTTGCAAGATTATACTTGTCCTTAATCTTTGTCACTCCTGGAATAGCCTCAAAATACTAAATAACGGTTTGTGAATGGTGACCCAATGAACTAGCATAAATAACTTCACCTCCCTGCTTCATTAGTAGAATTCATCAAATGCTTCGAAAATGTCAATACTTGGCTGGTGAATAGTGCCAACTGTTGTCCACTATATTCCTCACTTCTCGCATTACTATAGCAGCAACACGCACATCTAAACCTAAGGTAGGCTCGTCCATGAATATGATAGAGGGATTTGTCACAAGCTCTACTGCAATATTCAATCTTTGCGTTGCTCAGCAGATAAACCACTAACATCAAGAATGCCCATTAGAGCATCTTTCAGGTCATCTAATTTGAATAGCTGCATGACTTCACTTACAAAAAGCTTTTTGATCGTTGAATCTATTTCAGGTGCAAGGTGCAATCACCGTGAAAATATCAGTGGCCCGTGGACGGTAACCTGTGGAGAATGTATGTCATTCTGCTCATATAAAGAACATCGCGGAACATATTTCATATGCCTATCAAAGATTTCCATCCAGATTTCCTCGATCTCTTCTATTCTCTGTTATGAATATCACTAGCATCCTCACTTGGAAAAAGATTTAAAATCTCTGGTAAGGAGCTACCAAAATCTTTCCATTTCCATCAATTACAAACAATTGATTACCCTCAAAGCCTGGCCCTGGAGCTATTGAAAGTTTGACGTCTTTTTCTAGAATTCCATGTACATTCCATCTTCATCATAATGAAACAGTAGAATGGTGAAATTTTCAGAGAACTTTAAAACCGCACTGTTAACCAAAAACCGACTGTGAAAGTCACCAGGTTCTATTGCTTGAACACTAAGTCCTCACTAGGATTACTTCACAATCTACGAAGATATAGATCTGTCTTTGAGAAAATAATGCTAGGGGACGGTGTTTCTGCTTCTCGAGGTCTCAAATACTCGAATTCAAACGTAATTACATCCTCGAAATGCCCCAAATATGCCTTGGATTTTTTTGACAGTTCGCATGGTGATTCCCTCCACAACCTCAAGCTCGCACAAGGCCTCTGGATTCAAATCTCGGATTCTCTTGATATCAAGAATTGCCTCTATGAGATTGCATAGGGGAATGTAGATCTCCATGTCATAGCCTTTCACGCCTCCCACCCGACGATCCCACGAAAAAATCGAATGATTTCTATCCAAAATGGTGTTGGGCATGAATATATTAGGATTGGGCTCTTGTTTGTGAGAGTAATCCTGGCATCCTCCTATTGCCTGCATAACGTTATTAAATCCTATTAATGGATAGCCCGTAAAGCCTTTCACAATGTCGTTTAAGAATCCCGCACCTGAAGGGGCTCTAGCGTCCATGGTAGTTTTAGTGTGATTACATTGCTGCTCGGAGTCGTGGGTTGCGTCAATCATTGCCATTGGAGAAAATTGCACTGAAACAAATCGAATTTTCATAGAGCGGAAGTGATTTGTCCTTTGGGGCTCTATGCGCCACGTGTAGACCCAATGCGCCGTGGCCTTTGGGTGCGCCGCGCATGTTGAAATTTCCACGGTGGAACACGGCTCTATGCGCCGTGCTATGTGGGTGCGCCGCTCCCAACTCCCAATGCACCACGCTCTTTCAATTACACACAGTCGGGCCTTTCAAACACAGCTTTGCTTTCTCACCACTTAATTCAATTTCAATTGATCCTTTGAATGTAAAATGGCATCGATACACATAAAAAATATCTTCATAAAGGCATGGATTTGAATTTCTGATTTGGCAAACCAAGTTGTAGAATTTTGGCACTTTGGCATTTTAATGCAAACTTTGTTTTATTTGATTTCGCTTTGACTCTTTCTGCTGATGATGTTCTTTCTGTTTGTTCTTATGCAGGGGTAGGCGCTGCTAAAGCTGAAACAAGGCTACCATTGAAGAGCTGTAGAACTTGAAATATTTTGACAAATTACATATTTATTACAAAGACACATTTGATGATTTCTTCTTCAACACAGGGTTTTGAAGAAGAATCAATCTCGCATTGTTGACGATGACATTCCTGAAATAAAAACTTATTGAAGACATCCTCATGGCCTGTGGGCATTATTCGACATTTCTGAAGACCAAACCCTAGACGTATGACTCTTGTTTGACCAACCCAGTAGGTACAAACATGAGGGAAACGAGAATACCAAGCCCTTCCGTCAGTCAATGGCATACCCCCTAGAGGAATGAAACTAAGTGAATCGAGCGAGACACCTAAAATAGAAATGTGAAAAGAGTTTTGATCTCTGACGGAGGACTGACAAGACCGACTCTAACATTGGCTCCAATGGGGATGGTAGCTCCTTGGAGGTGCCAAGAACTGCAGATCTTTGGAAGGACAGACAATGCCTTCTTCCATTGGGCAATGGAGTCACCACTCAAGCTAAAATGCATGACTGAAAACTGACATAAACTAACTTAATAACACAGCTGAAAACTGACTCACAAATAATTGAATTAAGAACTTACAAAGCTTATTGAAAGGCAGCAGTCCATTAAGATTTCAAATCATGATGAAAACCACCTCCAGACTAATGAAATATATACAATCATGTATAATGAGCTTTCCAATGTAACCAATCAAGCAGATGGCTTCTTGACTGATTCTCCTAATTAGATCTCCTGGTCAACAATAGATACTGGTAACTGGGCATCAAAAAACATAATTGACCACGATCTCCTTCATCACTGAATACTGCAATAAACACCTTCACTACTGACTGCAACAACTCTACCATTGGATCCTGAAAAACATGAAGATTTACCTCTTGCTGAAAGAACAAGGTGTCTTTTTCTCTTGCTTCTGATCTTTCTTCAGTAAAATTCTGTTCATGGTCCTCAAAAAATTCTGAACAAATAGATGAGCAGATCTCCTCTTGGAAAAACATTTCAAAACATGAGACATATGAAGAAAAAATTGAAAGGGAATCCTGAATGATCTGATCTTCTATAGTCTGAATATATTGTAGGTCATCTTGATATGATATCACAACCAGATTCTCATTACATTCATCAATCATAATAAAAGCAACTTCAGATGTCTTGAAACCCAACACTATCAAATCTATCATCTACCATAAATTCATCCAAAGGAACTTCTTTACTTACTTGAACAAAGATCTCAACTTGTTTTCCATGAACTGACTGGATTAACTCCTCATGAAGGCTTTTTTCTGATGACATGAGAACATTTGGATCCATAACTCTGTCTTCTTCATCCCAGATGATCTCAACAACAGCATTCTCTTTTATGATATTCGGCACAAGGTATTCTTGGTCATCACAATCTGAATCTAGATCTGAAATGGCTAACTTAACATTATCACATTCTGAAATTGAAACTTGATTTCCCTACATGTTGTCTTCTTCAATGGGCAGATCTAAAACAAAACCTTCCCTTTCATCATTTTCAGCCATATGGCAATCTTCAACCTGCTGATCTTCATAAGTATCCTTTAAGTTTTCTGTGTGCTGATGAAATGGGTTTTCATACAATGCTTCTAGGATTTCTCCATCCATCAATTCATTATCCCCATAAACATTCTCAAGATCTTCAATGAAATTACTAATGTGTTCACAACAATTCTACACTAACATTAAAGACGGACAAGATTCTCTGTACCCTTCAAAGAATATTGTATGAAAATCCTTTAGACAATAAATAGAAGCAGGTGGCAAACTTTCATACCAAGATCGAGCTTCCTCTTCTAGAGTAGCCATAAAAATTTTCATTAAATAGTCTTCAGGAAAATCGATTTTTAATTTATGCACATGAATGTGAAATTTCACCAGATGAAGAGCAGCGTCATTACCTTCCACGTTTCTGAACATAGGCAAATTCTGAGGCCAATCCACCTTGGGAATTTTATTTGGAAAACCTGGGATGTGATCTTGGCTCATGGGAGCGTATCTTCTTGCAACTCGATCCATCTTGAAAACCTTAAAGCTACTGATCTCTCTGTAGTGGAGTCACCATGAAGGATTGATTTCTGGATTTTTCAGTGAAATTGCCAGGTGTATGATTTCATCCTTCTGATGTCTGATCGTTGTCCACCATCAACCATCAGATCTGAACTTGATTATATGTACTGGCGTAATTCACAAATCAAGCGTCGCATTCACAAGCTAAATCAGAGATTGACTGAAGCATTGTTTATCTACTATGCACTCACAGAGCAATGCGCATTTCGAAGGCTACCTGGCATGACTTCAGGCTCCGTCTATAACCCATGAAATCAACAACACCAACAAGCAAATCATTGATTCCCTAGTATGGTCACCACTATGTTAGTTCCCAAATGTACCTTAGAGTGAAATAAGGTAAAACTCAAGGCAACATCAAACCACGCTCAGTCTCGTAGCTAGCCCTACGAGGACAGGAGAGGGCTCTCTCCAGGTCTATCTCGGAAAAATATGTCCAATAGGGTCTGATATGACCTAAATGAAAAACTGATATTGATTTTAGGCTAGTAAATAGATAGGAAAGAAGTATTTTGATTTTTAGGCTGGGTTTTCTGGGTTGTATGGGACCCAGGAACAGCATGAGCAGAGAAGTTAAATCAAAGACACAAATTATTTCATGAGGCAAGACAGGTAGAAAGTCTAGCAATTAGATTTGAAATAATATGAAATGGAAAGATTGTTAAGGGGGTGAATAGGGCATAAATACATGAATCCTTTTCAACAGAAGAAAACATAGACCATGAACACTTTCCCAAGGCAAAGCAGTAAACTGGATTCTACCTTTCTTACTCAAAAGCATTCATCTAGAAATGATTATGAATGACTAGTAAAACATAATGAGATACATATGAGACAGAGAGAATTTTTTTTTGCTAAACTCACACCACATGAATCTCATGAAACAGAGCTGCAACCTTTCATTAATTCTCTGTCAAAAACTTTACAGTGAAGTTTTCCTCCACACTTCTCCCAGAACTCTCTCCTTTTATAAATGATTTACAATACAATAAATAGGACCAATTTGTCACAATATGGATCAACAGACAGAGGAGCTATTACAACAGCTCAAGAACTGAAAACTAAAGATAGAGAACAAAAGCCAAATAGCCTTCAAAAGCTGCGTTACACTTGAAATCTGTTTGATAACCCACAAGGAGGCAACACCTGTAGCGTAGTTCACGTAACTGAAGATAAACATAGGCAGTCCAACCTATCTTCCTGCTGTTGTAGATATCTACGTTTTATATTTACTTTTTTTTTTGGTCTTTGAATTTCCACTTTTTCCTCTTTCCTGTTTGAATAAAAACCAATTTTTTTTTAACAAAAATGCCTTTGACGGAAGCCTTAGCCTTTAGTGAAGGAAAAATACAACTAAAATTTTTTTGTCAACAGTTCTCCGCTTTGAACAGTTTGCAAGATACTTGGTGACCAAAGTGCCCATGGGTGACATGAATTGGATTGCATAAGAATGCCAACATTTCATCTGTACAGTCATAGTTCTTATAATGATCCTAGTTCACGGTCCCATCTAAATAATATTGTTTTCAATACCAGTGATCCATATCCATTTGCTTTCATCAATAAAATTAACAAGATTCCCGACATTCTCCGCACCAAACATCGATCAATGGAAACTTAAGATAATTTGATTTACTTAGAGCAGAGGGGTCACGAAATTTGGAATTTCATTGAGGTAATGAGAAAATCTGCCTGTTGAATCTTTATAAATCTGATCAAAGTTTATACCAAGGCGCTACTCTGCACCCATAGAGGTAACCTCTATCATCCATGTTGCAACATTATACTTGTCCTTAATCTTTGGCACTCCTGGAATAGCCTCAAAATACTCAATAACGGTTTGTGAATGGTGACCCAATGAACCAGCATAAATAACTTCGCCTCCTTGCTTCATTGGTATTAATTCATCAAATGCTTCAAAAATGTAAATACTTGGCTGGTGAATAGTGCCAACTGTTGTCCACTATATTTTGCACTACTCGCATTACTATAGCAGCAGCACGCACATATAAACCTGAGGTAGGCTCGTCCATGAATATGATAAAGGGATTTGTCACAAGCTCTACTACAATAGTCAATCTTTGCGTTGCTCAGCAGATAAACCACTAACATCAAGAATGCCCATTAGAGCATCTTTCAGGTCATCTAATTCGACCAGCTGCATGACTTCACTTACAAAAAGCTTTTTGATCTTTGAATCTATTTCAGGTGCAAGGCGTAATCAACATAAAAATATCAGTGGCCCGTGGATGGTAACCTGTGGAGAATGTATGTCATTCTACTCATATAAAGAACATCCCGGAACATATTTCATATGCCTATCAAATATTTCCATCCCGATTTCCTTGGTCTCTTCTATTATCTGTTATGAATATCACTAACATCCTCACTTGGAAAAATATTTAAAATCTCTGGTAAGGAGCTACCAGACTCTTTCCATTTCCATCAATTACAAACAGTTGATTACCCTTAAAGCCTGGCCCTGGAGCTATTGAAAGTTTGACATCTTTTTCTAGAATTCCATGTACAGTCCATCTCCATCATAATGAAACAGTAGAATGGTGACATTTTCAGAGAACTTTAAAACCGCACTGTTAACCAAAAACCGACTGTGAAAGTCACCAGGTTCTATTGCTTGAACACTAAGTCCTCACTAGGCTTACTTCACAATCTACGGAGATATAGATCTGTCTTTGAGACAATAATGCTAGGGGGCGGTGTTTCTGCTTCCCGAGGTCTCAAATACTTGAATGCAAACGTAATTACATCCTCGGAATGCCCCAAATATGCCTTGGATTTTTTTGATAGTTCGCATGGTGATTCCCTTCAAAACCTCAAGCTCAAACAAGGCCTCTGGATTCAAATCTCGGATTCTCTTGATATCAAGAATTTCCTCTGTGAGATTGCATAGGGGAACGTAGATCTCCATGTCATAGCCTTTCACGCCTCCCACTCGACGATCCCACGAAAAAATCGAATGATTTCTATCCAAAATGGTGTTGGAAATGCATATATTAGGATTGGGCTCTTGTTTGTGAGAGTAATCCTAGCATCCTCCTGTTTCCTGCATAAGGTTATTAAATCCTATTACTGGATAGCTCGTAAAGCCTTTCACAATGTCGTTCAAGAATCCCGCGCCTGAAGGGGCTCTGGCGTCCATGGTAGTTTTAGTGTGATTACATAGCTGCTCGGAGTCGTGGGTTGCGTCAATCGTTGCCATTGGAGAAAATTGCACTGAAACAAATCAAATTTTCGTAGAGTGGAAGTGATTTGGCCTTTGGGGCTCTGTGCGCTGCATGCAAACCCAATGCACCACAGCCTTTGGGTGCGCAGCGCATGTTGAAATTTCCACGGTGGAACACGGCTCTATGCGCCGCGCCCAACTCCCAATGCGCTGCGCTCTGTCAATTACACACAGTCAGGCCTTTCAAATATAGCTTTGCTTTCTCACCACTTAATTCAATTTCAATTGATCCTTTGAATGTAAAATGGCATCGATACACATAAAAAATATCGTCATAGAGGCATGGATTTGACTTTCTGCTTTGGCAAACCAAGTTGTAGAATTTTGGCACTTTGGCATTTTAATGCAAACTCTGTTTTATTTGATTTCGCTTTGACTCTTTGTGCTGATGATGTTATTTCTCTTTGTTCTTATGCAGGGGTAGGCGCTGCTAAAGCTGAAACAAGGCTGCCATTGAAGAGCTGTAGAACTTGAAATACTTTGACAAATTACATATTTATTACAAAGACACATTTCATGATTTCTTCTTCAACATAGGGTTTTGAAGAAGAATCAATCTCTCATTGTTGACGATGACATTCCTGAAATAAAAACTTACTAAAGACATCCTCATGGCCTGTGGGCATTATGCGACATTTCTGAAGACCAAACCCTAGACGTATGACTCTTGTTTGACCAACCCAGTAGGTACAAACATGAGGGAAACGAGAATACCAAGCCCTTCCATCAATCAATGGCATACCCCCTAGCGGAATGCAACTGAGTGAATCGAGCGAGACACCTAAAAGAGAAATGTGAAAAGAGTTTTGATCTCTGATGGAGGACTGAAAAGACTGACTCTAACAAATGGCACTCTCACTTTTACCACCACAGATGGGTCTGGTTCTTCTTTCTGAGTAAACGGACATCTGGTACATGACGACCCCACCATGCAAATTTTAGCTGTAAGGAGTAATGGCCCGGTAGCTTTACCTTCGTAAAAATCCATTTTTTTCAGTTTTGTAAATAATGTATATATCATCTTGCATTTGATTGTGATTTACACTTTGATGAGTTTTATTGTTTAATAAATTGAACAACATATTTTATTTTTCTGTGTTTTTGTTGTTAAAATTATTGAACAACTGTTGTTCAATCAACTGACTAGTCGTTGTTTGGTCAAATGAATAGCAAATTTTATTTTTGAGAGTTTTTGTTATTCAAACGATTGAACATCTGTTGTTCAATCGACTAAACAGTCATTTTTTCGGTCAAATGAGCAGTCGTTGTTTGGTAAAATGAACAACGGATTTTATTTATGTGTGTTTTTGTTGTTTAAAAGATTGAAAAACTATTGTTCAATCGACTGAACAACCGTTGTTCGATCAAATGAAGAGTAGATTTTTATTTTTAATTGTTTTTTCTATTCAAACATTTGAACAGTTGTTGTTCAATTGACTGAACCACCATTGTTCGGTCAAATGAAGAATAGATTTTATTTTTGAGTGTTTTTATTGTTCAAATGATTGAAGAGATGTTGTTCAAATTGACTGAAAAACTGTTGTTTGGTCAAATGAACAATGGATTTTATTTTTGTGTGTTTTTTTGTTATTCAAACGATTGAAAAACTATTGTCAATCGATTAAACAACCGTTGTTCAATGAAATGAACATCAGATTTTATTTTTTTGTATTTTTGTTGTTCAAATGATTGAATAGTTGTTCTTCAATCAACTAAATAGTCATTGTACAATCAAAATAAGATCACATTTTTTTTAGTGTTTTTATTGTTCAAATGATTGAACAGTTGTTGTTCAATCGACTGAACAACCGTTGTTCAGTCAAATGAACAACAATTTTTTTTTTGTGTGTTTTTGTTGTTCATACCATTGAACAGTTGTTGTTCAATCAACTAAACAACCACTGTTTAGTCAAATGAACAACAAATTTTATTTTTGAGTAGTTTTTCTATTCAAATGTTTGAACAGTCATTGTGCAATCGACTGAACAGCCATTGTTCAGTGAAATGAACAACGTATTTTATTTTTGTGTGTTTTTTCTATTCAAAAGATTGAACAATTGTTGTTCAATTGACTGAACAACCATGCTTTTTGTAGTAAATAGTTGTCTAAATGAATTTTTTCCAATTTCATGTCCATATAACCATTTTTTATGCACTTTCTCATGAAAATTATCTTGTGAGTGGGGAATGAGCATCTAAGAAGGAGAAAAATAGTGATATTAATAACAATCATGATTTTTTTTACCTTTGATGGGTATATTTCTTTCCAGACATTGCTATGATCTAAGCTATGTAATGGTTTGTTGGATATATTTTATTCAGAGATATTATGAAAAAAATATTTATCTTAATACCATGTTGGTTTGTATTTTTACACTATCAATGGTTGACCTTCTAGGATTGGGTCACGTAGGAATAAGTGTATAATTTTTATTGGCATTTCTTTTCACTCCTCAAACCATCCCTAACTCTTAAGGAGTTAATGATCCTCCCTCTATTTATGATTCAAAAATATACAAATATGAAAATAATATGAAAATATTTTAGAGAGGATAGGGTGTCTCATCATGGGCCAAACTACCATGATCATAAGGAGATAAAAAGAAACACTCCCACAATGGCCACCACACGAAGGAAATGACCTTCTAGCTAATGTAAAAATAAAAAAAATTGCCTAAAATACAGGAGGTCTCATCATGAGTTGACCTGATTGCTTTGTTAAATCCTAGTGAATGGCACTGTGGTTATCTGGTTACCAAGCCAGCACCATGGTCTTTGTATAAAAGAAAATGAATTATCTAAGCACTAAATAGAGGATTCTGGCTCATTTTTGGGTTAAAAAGCAACCCTGTCAAGGCTATGGATGCCTGCTGGTAGCAGTGGCTCTTCTTGTGGCATTGGAGTTTCATGTTGAACAACCAATCATTTTATATGCACTGATTCTTACCATCCCATTCCAAAAGGATAATTTATCATGAGAATAGTTTTATCTTTATAAAAACCAATATGCATGGTAAAACTACATATGAATTTACTTAATTATGTCTGATCACTTAATTCTAGCAGTTGTTACCACTCTTTACATATCATGCTCTATCACAATTTTCCATCAAAGCAAAAAATCCCTTTTATAATCATTATTTATCCTTTTTTCCTTTTTAATCATTTCCCACCATCCTCAGGATTTGAGCTGATTTGATCAATTTCTTCCGCATTATACATCGCTCTGATTATTATTCTAAATACATTAAATTATCCTCAATCTCTTTCTCTTTTACTTCACTCTAAGGGCATGGACGCCTTTCTCTCATTGGAGGGGGAAAAGGTGTACATAGATAATAATGATGAGCAAGCATGCGAACTAATAATCAAAATCTGTTGAAACCTACCAATTTTTTTTTTTTTTCTATGTAAGACTAATTCTATTAAGTGTAAAGAGTACTAGTACAAGACTGCCTCAGCGTCTGCTGTGAAAGCCAGACCGCTGGTCTTGAGAAGCATGCTGTTCATAGAGAGTCTGGATCGCCCATAATGGGAAACCGATCCTATTAACATCAAATTCTTGACCGCCCATGATAGGGAAACCGGCCTTGAGTTTATACAAACCATAGTGACATAAATATAGAAACTGAAAACATCTATCAGCCATTCCAGTTGGGCCTTGAAACCAATAAGAAAAAAACTCCAACAATGATTGAACAAAGAAACCTGGAGAGTATGAAGACTGCGCATATCACCCTTCATGAGCTGGAGACATCGGCTCCTTGACGATCCTGCAAGCATATTCGTAGTTGTTGCTGTTGTCAGCCATACCAGCTTGGCTACCTTCCTTCAAGTCTTTGTCCTCAGCATCTTTACTCTGCACAGATTGAGAAGGGAGAGTAGAGGACTCCGGGAGGCTCTCTCTGCCAGTGGAGCGAGGGGCACGAGGAGGCAAGGGAGAAGCTGAGCGGGCTGGGGCATGATAGGGGATCTCCTCGTGGAGGGAGATAGTAATTAGAGCAGTGATGATGAAACCTACCAATTTTAAAAACAAATATAATTGCATTTACACCTTTTTTAACAATTTCAAAGTATTTTCATGCAGAATTTGTGATGTTCTAAACTTATGCAGCTGTGAGTAGTGCATGCAGAAGTAGAATTCAGCCCCTAAGACAGAGCAGTCATGGGTGGAAGATTTGTCCACACCAGCCCACAATACTCAATATTACATAACAGGATCGTGCTATACTGCAGAATGTTGGTTGTCTCTCATATTTGAAAAGATTGCAGGGATTCCACACTTAGGTAGCATTAGAATTCTTGTAGATTCTGCAAAATGAACATACAAATATGAAAGGCAAAGACATAACCGTATCAGAAACTGTAATATCTGAGGTTTCTAGACTTTCGACAAAAGGAACAAAGTGCACTGACAATCATGTTCTGCTACATGAAGCAGTTTCAGTATTCCAAGATCTAGACGAGAATTTGGCACAAAAAGGAAAGGGGATTAACCCTGCGAATTTGAAGGAACCATGTCAGGAACTAGAAATCATCATTCAAAAGTATATTACATGCAACGGTGACCAAGATGTGGTAAAATCCCAACAACTCAAATTTATAGCCATACTCAAGCAGAAAATTTCAGTTAATTTTCCATTTTTCTTGAATTGTTTGTTGCATGACATATCTAGTCAGGTTAGGAGAGCTAAAAATCTACACACAGTCATCAGCCATCATGATTTGATTAATTTGATCATCACTCATGGATTAAATGAGAACTAGTTAACTTGGGACAACTTTATAAACCTTGTCCTATCCACATTAGAAGAAAACCAAGATAATAGACAAATTAACCAGCCAAGAAGGGAAATATTAATTCCAAGGAAAGCCAAAGGAAAAAGGAACCATCCTGAGTTTAAAAACCAGTCAGGTGACATTGTCCCATTAGAACAAAGTATTTATATAGGCACAATTCCCATGGTACTTGAAGAAAACACCATCCTATTTGACAAAATTACTAATATAGGCACAATTCCCATGGTGCCTGAACAAAAGTTTATCCCATTGGATCAAAACATTGATATAGGCACAACTCCTTCATTTCTTGAAGAAAATATTATCTTACCAGATCATGGCTTAGAAATTGGTACAGTTCCCTCTTTGCCTAAAGAAAGTACTATGCCCTTTTCTACTGGAAACCCTACAATGTAAACTAAGTCAACAAGGGCCAAGTTGAAGAAATTGTGTAAGAAGTACAAAAAGTTGAAAAGAGCAATCACGGAATTAAGGGAATGGTTAAAAGAGGTAGATAAGGCTTGGAAGCCTAAGAAAAAAATAAACATTGCTGAGACTCAGACAGAAGTAGAGACACACACACTTCTGAAACCAAAATAGAATTATAAACGAAAATAGTGGGAACTCGAACAGAATTGGAGATGCAAACAGAAGAAACTCAAAGAGATGAAACACCCTTTTATACTCCTTTGGTAAAATAAGTTGTTATTTCAATAATTCAAGATACATTGAGACAGACTCCACAAGAATTGGCTAACTATAAGAAGGAATTGGTACCACTACAAGTACATGAGGAGCTGCTGGAAAAAATAAAGAAGCTTACTGCAACTGAAGATGAGACTTTTTCGAACTTTAGAAGTGAATAGGAGAAGGTAAAGAAAGCACAAGCTCAGCTTGAAGAAGCCACAAAGCAAACGAACACTATTTACTCAAATTACTCAAATGGCATGTCTTGTAGATCATCTGCTATTAATTATACTCTATTCTTTCAGAAAGACATTTTTTTATTGAAAGTAAAGGCCATTAGAGTATGTAAACCCACCGAGTTTAAGACTACTGCAGAATTTGTTCATTGTTGTGGGGACAAGAATGAGAAAGTTCAACGCCTCTTGTGTGAAATATATCTATAAAACTCCTTTTTGAAGATGAAAGAGACAGTAATCCAAGCCCCTTTATAGGAGACATCCATTTTGAAGCATTCATCTCTTTTTCTAATAATGAAATCAAGTTGGCTAAAGATTGTAACATTTTTTCAGAAAAGAGAACATGGTCTAGATATTTAGGTCAAAGGGGAACCCAGTAATCCTATGCATCTATTCACTCAACACAAAATATTTATGACACAGAAAGGGGTTAAAGAGAAATTAGGTCCACTCCACAAGGATATTGTACAAACTGGGAGAGATTACTTTCATGAGATCAGAGAACATGCCTTGTTAGCAGCCAAGCAAAGATAGCAGGTATCCACCAACAATGTTAAGAATTAGGAGCCTTTTAATTATAGAAACATTAAAGCAGTTGGTGTTAGTTTTTTCATATACAATAAAATCATTTTAAGCATGGGTCGTACATGAATAGGGTGTCTCTATAGGTGTCCTATCATATGGTACCCTCCTAAAGGCTAACACCATAATTATGAGCTTCTAGAGGGTGATGAAAATCAAGCTTTTGCAAGAGCTAAACAATAGCATGGTTTCATACTGTATAAAGAGGAAGTCTAACTTGCCTATTATTTGACTTTGTTACACTTCAATCATCTCATTGCATGAGGACATGCAATAACGTAAGCTGGGGAGTATGTTGGGTCTCGAAAAAATTATGTTTTACTCCTATGATTAACTTTATTTACTATTAACTTCCATGTGTTTGCCTTCATTTTGGGAGTAAATCTAGAAGAAATCATTATAAATAAAGGGTAAAACTAATTATCAATAAATTATGTAATTATGAGGGAAAAAGGCTAACTTCCACTGTTTTTAGGTGCAGGAAATCCAAATTGATTAACCGTTGTTCAAACGATTGAACAACACTAGCCATAAAAAGGAAAATGATATCGTCTCTGTTTATACAGTCCAGCATTAATCAAGGAGGGCATCACTCATTCTATAGCAAAAAATGTTAGACAACTTCGGAATCCTTAGGATCTCCTGATCCTAAGGATTCACCCTTACCTCTTATGTTTCTCTGTAAAGATATAAAAGATCAATATATGGAATAGAACACGAGTTGATCATCCATTTTCTATAATTTTATTTTATTTGCATTCATTATGAACAAGAAGCTTTCATGCTTAGCTATGTTTTACTCTGACTGTTAAATTTAATTAAAGAGATATTGGATTTTCCATAATCATATTCTGAAAATCACTCCGTAGAGACTACTGGATATCATGGGCCCAGTCGCTAGGAGTTCTACTATTTTCCTGTGTTATATTCTTATTTATTTATTTTATAGTTAATCATTTCTGTGTTTTATAGAATTCATAATTGATTCAAATTTCATCAACATCAAGTGGTTTGCATCTTATTGATTTAAAGTCTTAATTTCTTTCATTTTCTTCATGAATGTTATTTCTCACAAGTTATTTGAATAACTAGATTTTTGCTCATTCTGAGTGAGGTTGTTGGTTTATTAGCCATTGAGAATTTCAATTGCAGAATTTGATTGTGACACTTGTTCAGTTATGGCAGTATTCCCTTCCTGATTAATAGATTTTTGTAGATGTTAATAGATTGATGTATATGTTAGCCTATAATTCTAGTTCAGTGTGAATTTCTTTAAGTTTGTATTTCAATATGATTTTATACAACATGTTAGAATTAAATTGAGCTAATTGGTTGAAGTTATTTAATGATTTATTTTATTGATTTGATTGAACTTCAAGAATTAGATTTTTCTTCTGCAACAATTTTAATTTAATAACCCCTAATTTCACTTGTGTAGACTTTGCTCAACATTCTTGAAATAAAAAGACTTAGCCTCGATTGATGATTAATGTAGACATTAGGATTTTTTTTAAATAGACATCTTAGTGATCCAACAGTAGCCAAGGACTTGATTGGGAACCCTATTTGTGAAAAAAATTAAGGATAAGTAGTTGTGATGGCATGAGTTCCATGGCATGCTAACATGTGCCAAATAGTGCGAAGGCATGTCAAGCATGCTAAGATGTTCCAAGTTCTAATGCATGGAAAAATGTGCAAGCGCGTGACAATGTGTGCTAGGGACTCTCAAGGAAAAAAAAGGGAGAAACAAGTAAAACTGCAAGTAAATGAACACATAATAGGGTTATGGGTCATCAATTTACATTTTCCAAGAGGGGCATGTTAGGAACACCAACACTATATGCCAGGTGCCAAGTCTTAGTGCATTCTAAGTGCAAAATCCTCCTCTGTTGATTCTCATCTACTTTCCAATAATTTATCTCAAATAAATTTCATATTAAACCATGCCAAAGCATACCAAGGCATCTCAATGCATGTCAAACATGTTAAGACTTAACAAGTTCCAACACCTTTCAAGGTTCAATATGTGTCAGGGAGTGTTATGCATTTTATGAAGTGGAAGGGAATGTTAAAGAGTACTAAGGCATGCTAGAGAGTGCCAATGCATGCTAAGGAGTGTTAGGGAGTACTAGGTAAAAATGCATGGAAGTGAAAGAATATGAGCATATGTCACGGAATGTCAATGAGTTCTAGTTTCCATGACAAGGAGGGAGTGACAAGGTATGATAAGCACTCGTAAGGCATGCTAGGGAATATTAAGGAATGTAAAGAAGTTCCATAGTGTGTTAGGGAATTATAGGGTGTTATAACATGTGCCAGATAGTTCCAAGGCATGACAAGACATTCCATGTGCTAAGGCATGCTAGGATGTGCATGGTGCTAGGGTATGCCAATGTGTGTCAAGGAATGTCAAGGTAACAAAAGGAAGAACCAAGCTAAAATTGAAGGAAATTAACACATAATATCGTTAAAAATTAGGGACTTTATTTTTCAAAAGGGGATTTCTAGGCACACTAATAATAGGTTCAAATACATGCGAAGTGGTAATATTTTCCAACTACTAATGTATGTCATTGCATTCCAAGGTGTTCTAGGGAGTGATAGGGATGATAGAGTGATGAGGCTCATCAATAGGTACACGATAAGGGTCATGATTGCATCCTTTAACTTTAGAACTATCTCTTTCTCACATTTATTTACATTTTTTTTTATATTACTCTTAGTGAGAAGGATAAAAGGTGTTTTCATAGCATGTGGCCTAATGTGCTTTAATTTTAGGTAAATGAAGAAATTTTTAGATATTGTCCATGCAAAGGCTTGAAGTAGACAATAAGGAGAGAAAATAGGGGGTTTTACACCCCCTTAATGCCCTCAATAAGCCCAAGATCGCATCTCTCTCTCTCTCTCTCTCTCTCTCTCTCTCTCTCTCTCTCTCTCATCAACTCGAAGTCATTGGAATCCAAGCCACTACGAGTGCAAGTGAGATTAATGAGGAACAAGATCAAACATTCTCAAGTTGAAGGAGATAATAATTCATATTTTCGATGGAGATACTAGTAGCTGTCATCTTGTACAAATAAGCAAGTAGAAGAGCTCATTAGGATTCAAGTTTTGTTTTCAGCTAGCTATTTATTGAGCTCGAGAACTTGGCATTTCTATTTTGACTATCATCAGATGTTATTCATCAATAAGTTAGTTCCACAGAGCTGAGGCTCTTATGTTTGGGCCCAAACCAGTGGCTTAGGTCCCTCTTTTGCATTTATATCTCTCTTATTTTCAAATTACTTCTTAGTTTCTTGCATTCGAGTGGAGAATAATCAATCACAATATGTGATTGCAACCCCTACCTCACCTCTCTAATGGGAGGATGAGTATAAGGATTCACAACCACAACCCAAAGACATCATGTTTATGATTTTTTGGAACAATATTTTTGTTAGCTATCTCTTTTCACATTTGATTTTTGTAGCTTATAATTTTGTTTATTGATCAGATCATAATTCTAGCATAAAATAGATCTCATTTAAGTTTAACTCATATTTTCCAGTACAATTTGTGTCATTTTGTCAACGATAAAATGGATGCATGCATGTGCTGAATGTAGGGGTTTATGGATCTGTCGGAAAGGTAACCTTCACCACTTCCATCTTCAAATCCCTCACCTTCTCTGCTTAACCCAAATTTTGTCCCAAAAACTATGTCTCATAAGTAATGTTTCCTAGGTTCACCGAAAGTACTCATCCTGGTGCAAAACAAGGCTTTGCAATGTTCTTATCTTGGATAGAGACTGAGGCCAACCTTAAATCATTTACCTCAACCTCCATCCACCTATCCCTACATAAAACTATCATTTTCACCTTCCAAACCCTATTGGAAGGCCTCATGTACTATTACAAGCCCTTTTGTAGAAATACATGGCTCCTGTAGCACACTTCTAAGACCACCTTCCTTCACCAATTTTGATCCCCACCAAAAATTTTACTTATATTAGATGAATGTGGACCCCTAGTTGTGATTTAATAATAAATGGAAGGTCCTAGGCCACTCCAAACCTTCCTTTCCTTCATTAAAAAAAAAAGAATTAGTGTTAGGTTCATTATCAGCGATTTGGTGGAAATAGATTGTTGATTTACTAGAAAGTGTGAACCTTAATTTTTCTTGATTTATCTTATTTTGATTTACATGCAGTTTTTATGTGTGGTTAGATGAATTATAAAAGAGAAGTTGGCTTCCTTTCTACAAGTAGATATCATATATTGATGAATGTTTCACGTTAAAATAACTTATTTTATGAAATTAGTTTAGCCTTTGTATTTTCCTTGAATTGGTTAGTTAGCACTTAAAAGTTAATTCAATTGCATTTTAATTTCATAGTTAGAAGTAGCATATAATTTTACCTTCATCAAAAAGCTTTCATTGCAAATTCAATAGGAGGAATGGTATTATATCACTTTTGATATAATGTCCTAGCTGAGGGTGGCATGAGTAGAATCCCATGTATAGTGCATATAGCATTGTCACCTCTAAGTTTGTACGAACCCCAGGTTGATAAATAGATTTGAGGAACCCTTAGGAGTGGTAGCATTGTTGCTACAATACCAGGGCTCAGAATAGGGCATGCCAACATATGCTAGGAAAGTGGTGTGTTGTGCTAGGGCATGCCAACATGTTCTTGGTTGTCTTAGTCATGGAAATATGTTCTAGGTACAAATATGTTCCAATACATGCAAGATTATGCTAAGGAATGTTAGTGTGTTCCAAATCATGTTAAGGTGTGCCAGGATTGTTGAGGAGTGCTAGGTATTTGTCATTAATAGAAATAAATGAGCTTGATTATGTATTAAATAATATAGTCCCTAAACACACTAGTAGAACTTTATCTAAAGGGAATTTTCTAGATAATAAACCTAATAGCGATGAATCATGTGTTGACTCATAGGAAAATTATATTCTCATTACTTGAGGCAAATGGTACACACTAATTACTTCTTAACAAATTTACTAAGTCTAACAATTATTTCCTTGGACACATAATGAAAAATACCACACAAGAATGGTCTTAAATTGTTATATTTTGACAAAAATATAGTAACAAGCACATAACATCATCAAAAACTCATTGGAATGATCAATGATGATGAACCTTTTTTTAATGTCACCAAAATTAACCAAAAATATAATTGAAGAGGGTCAGTAAATGATCGTCACTATGTGTGTCACCAAAGAGAGAATTAGTGATGGGCGTTGAACGACCCTCACCAAAAGTGTCAATTAAAATAGATTTGGTGACAAACCTTAAAGGAACATCATTGTATACATTTACATCAATGCATTTTGGAGGATCGTTACCATATGTGACATTTTTTATGGACCTTAAAGGTCCATCATAGGCATGACCCTCACCAATGACCTTTTTTGTTGTAGTGATGTATGTCATGGAAAAACCTTCTAAATGGGAGGATTTTCTTCATTTAGTCAAGTTTTCCTATAACAAAAGTTAGCAAGGATCCATAAAAATGAGTCCTTTTGAAGCCTTTTATGTCAGAAAATGGCATACACCTCTCAGTTGGAGGTAGCTGGAGGATAGGTTGATACTGGGATCGAATGCCTTGCATTAAATGGAGAAAATAGTAAGAGGGATTCAACAGAAAATTAAAACTGCAAAGGACAGACAGGAAAGTTATCCAGATAGGAAAATAACATACAAATAATTTAAAGTTTGAGATCATGTTTATTTAAGGGTGAAACCAAGGAAAAGTGCATTACAAATGGGAACCTATCCAAAATTGGCACCACAATTTTGTGGACCATATGAAATTATAGACAGAATTGGACATGTAGCTTATCCATTAGCAATACCTAGTCACATTAAAGTTCATAATGTTTTTCATGTTTCTTTACTTAAGAAATATGTACATGATATTTATCACATTATTGATTGGAAAATGTTATATTTGGAACCTGAAGGATACTTCCTGGAAAAACCTCTTTGTATCCTAAATAGAAAATATCTCTCGCATCGTAATCAATCGTCATTGTGGTTAAAATGCATAAGAAATGTTTTACTCCTGAAGAGGGTACATTGGACGAGGTAGAGGAAATGTAGAAAAAATATCGAGCATTATTTCAGAGGGAATAAACTAGAAAATTATACACCGCATATGGTGTATCTTAAAAGGGGGGAAGATGGAATATCCCTTTGCTTATGGGATAATTGTTTTATTTTTAGACTAAATTGTGCTATGATAGATGGTGGAAATTCCATAACTTGTGTAAATGAACAAGATATAGTAAAGTGATTATGAAATACGTAAATTTTATTTACAAAAAACCGAATGGAAATTACTTGGAATGAAACACTTTAGTAAGAGATGCTTGCCAAAGAAAAAGAAAAGAAAAATATCAATAATAGATAATATTGAGACAAATCTTCCATGGGAAACAAATGTTTCCAAGATATGAAGATTTAATGGATGGGAGTAAAATATCCATTAAATATCCTAGGTAGAGAAAAATGTTAACCATATGGAAGGATAAAGCATTGTAGGAGAGAAAAGTGGGCTTTAACAGAAATAGCCTTCCATAAAAGTGGGACTTCGCTAATAGAAAAAATGGTTTTGGAAGGAAGGTATAAAAATACCTATTGAGGAGATCAAGGGGCTTCTTATTTTTTCCTGGATTTCATTTGGAAATAGATCTTGGCTTGGGGGGGGACTAATAAACAATTTATGGTTGGGTGGTTAGTGTGCTCATCAAGTGTTTTCCTCCAATTAATCCAGTTACGAAATCTATGCACATGTTTTCTATTTTTGTTTGTTGGTACATATGTTATATTCTTGAGTTTATTTTTTTGAGTCTATGTAATAGATCTTAGATGTATTAAGCATGTATTTGAAATTTCGCAAATTGGAAATCCTATCTGTAGAAATATTATTTGTTGAAATAAGTTTGTAGATGAAATTCTACAAATTGGTAATATTATCTATTGAAATTACTTTGTTGAATTAAGTTTGTAGACTAAATTCTGCAAATTGGAAATCTCATCTGTAGAAATATTATTTGTTGTATTGGGCTTTTAGATGAAAATTTGCAAATTGGAAATCTTATGAGTAGAAATATTAGTTTCTATATAACGGTTAAGGTCGAAATCATATCAATTGATTCAGTATTGGTTCGTAGATTGAAAGGGAATTTTTTGTTGTATGATTAATTAGTTACAGGATATGATTTTAGTAATAAGATATTTCATGTGAATAAGTTATTTTTTTCGCTATAGGAATGAAATTAGCACAAAAAGAATCAAACCTACTAGGTCAAATATTGGTAGTAATCGATTTTTGAATTGAATTTAATAAGATAATCATTTAAGGGTTGCCTACCAGAGCCAAATTCTGGAAAGGGTTATGATTTGGCCTTCATGACATGGGTATAGCAGTAAGGGAGTGAAATTGGTTTAACTATGACATTTTACGTTTGTATTCTAAATACTAGCAAATCAAATCATAGAACTGGGGACACAACTAGAAGGTGTGTTTATGATAGAGTAGAAGTAATACTTAAGTCAATGGGAAGGTGATTTGGACTCAAAGATATGAGAATTACATTAATATCATGGAATGGGGTTCTCTAAGAGCAATAACTAAATTGAAAATAATAAATTCTAATCAAATCATAGAATGTGAATTTTAGATGGAACTAGGAGAGTCAACTAGTTAATGAAAACATTGGTAATAGAATATAATTAAATAGTTAAAACTATTAAGTGGCCCATGCTCTATTATGAAATACTTAAATTTAAATAAAACTTGCAAAGTACACGGAAAATATATAAATTGAATGTGTTAATTACTAGCAAGAAGATAAAATTCATAAGTTTAGGCTATCCACAGGTATTATGTCATAGCTAGAATAATTAGCCTGAATAAGATTTAATATGCTTATTTTAAGAAAAACAACAGTAAAGGAGCCATCTGCAACAATTCATACATTAGGGGGAAATTTGAGGTCTAAAATGGACCTCCTAAGGAAATTATAAAATAATAGTGGAAATAATAAAGTAATATTAGATTACATCATCAAATTTTAGAGGGAAAAAAATTAAAAACTACCTTTTCAACTCATATTTTCAACTTATATCCCAAATGTTTTACTCAAATTTCAAGTCAGATTACTCGTTGGATGCAAAATTTAATTCCCGATCCAAGGAGTACCCATGTTGCATACTTTCAATGGACCCTCCTACATGAAAAAATACAAATATATGAAAAACATGATTGAAATCATGTGTTTTCAAGTATTTCTCATTTTTCATGTAGTGGGGTCCATTGAAAGTATGCAACATCGGTACTCCTTGGATCATGAATTAAATTTTTCATCCAACGAGTACTCCCGCTCGAAATTTGAGTAAAAAATTTGGTAGATAAGTTGAAAATATGAGTTGAAAAAGTAGTTTTATTATTTTATTATTTTTTAATATTTTATTTTCACCTTTTTACTTAAAATATGGTGAATCGTCCTCCATGGTTGACATCCTTGTCTTGAATCCTATTAGTTCTTATAAAGTTTATTTTGGTTGCACATTTATATTCGGAGGCCCATTTTAGACCTCAAAATTCCCCTAATGCATCCCTATAATAATGATTACTCAAAAAATTAAAGAAGAAATAACATCGCATTGCAAAAACTATTGAATGTATTATAGGAATACCCTAAGAAACAAGAACATGAACTAGTGAATAGAAAATCATGAAATTAACAATACATAAAGAAAAAAAACTAGAACACGTATAAATACTTATTTTCCAATCTAGAATCACAGTTATAAATGAAACCACTATAAAATATTAAATCATATTTTACATAATTTTAGACAATAAATAGGCAGAATAACTCGCTAGATATCCAACAACAATCAACTGGGGACACCTATCACCACATTAATTAAGTGTTGTTTAGTAAAATATAAATTAACCCGTTTGAGGGTAAATTACATCGAAACAAAAACACGCTAAACGAAGTAAGCTGAATCATTTCCACATAATTTGGAGCCCAGAATAATATTCTGATAGAACTAAAACAATGTATAGGATAGTTCCAAGTCCAGGTAATTTTGCTGCCTGAAAATACCAGACATAGAATCTTGTTACATGGAGGTAGGTAAGAAGGACTGACCTTGAAACACTAGGAAGGTTAAGCTAGTGGTAAAGTTGGCAGTTCAGAAAAAACCTAGAACAATAAATCCTCACACACATACCTGTAGAATCAACCTTAATACCGATGGGTGAGAGCGACTCAAGGGAAAATGACACTAACTAACATTTGAGCGAACTATAATAAATTAATATGAAATTGTAGTATTAGCTTAGTAAATGGAGAGGTGTTAACCTAACCTCCATTATGGAGTTTTTGTAAAAGTATCCATAGAAATTAACAAGAATAAATTTGGAAAAATAGTTACTGAGATGTAAAATTATTCTTAGAAACACTAAACTTGGTATAGAAATGTTTAGTCTAACCCAGAAAAGGTTAACAAAGTTGAGGTCCTCGTAAGTGGTGAAGGTCACACTTGTGAAGGGGAAAACTCTATGCCAGCACAAGAAATAAATATATGGTTCTCATTTGAAAAAAAAAAACTTGTCATAAAACTACTTGATAGGGTATATGAAAACCCTCGAACAACAACAGAAGAAGAAAACCAACCTTTCTAGAATAAAACTGTCAAAATGCAGGCATACCCTGGTAGCTCAAGATTAACATAAAACAAATTAGAAATAAAATAGGCTTAGCAGTATGAAGACGACGCTGGAGTTAGTGAACATGGCAACACCGAAACCCTATGTTATCGGCCTGAAATGGGAATACCAAAGCAATAAGTTAGTAAACTAGAAATGCAAGGGAAGGAATTTGTAGTGAATTATAAGAATCATAACTATTGGAATTAAGATATAACAGTTGAATAATTGTCGCTAAAGGACGTAGGATTTTCATGAGGGAGAAAAAACACAAAAAGGGCTTATCAAAATATAATATCTTCACACCTAATGTTTTTTGTTAGATGATGGTACATGACATAGGTGGATCCTAAAATAAATTCCACTGCCGAAAGCGAGTTTTTGAAACATATGGAGGTAACAAACAGTGAAGACTAGAAAGGGAAAAATTCCACCCCTTAGATAAATTATTCAAAACCGATGGAGGTAACACAGAGCGAAAAGTGGAAAGGGGAAATGCCACTGAGTAGGGAAAACACATAGAGTTAGGGTTATGAAATGAAAATTAGCACCTTTGGATTCCATCAAAAAATCTCCATTATCCATGCAAGGACCATATGGTGCCCATGTTCCCTTCCCATGAATATGGTGCATTGTCACCAGAGGATTTTATCTATTAGTGATGGCCATTGGCTCCATGTGGGTGAATGTACGTGGAATCGTGGTAGATTTCAACAACAAATTTTGTGCAACCAACTGATTTTATATGCCATTTAACCTTACAAACTCTAAGTGTACGAAATTTGGTCAAATATTTGCAAAGGGATTCATTGGTAACAAATAAACTTATACTTAGGAAACACACACTATACGCTTCATAGGAAGAAGTAAAACAAAAAATATATACATCATTCAAATAAAATCTACATGTAAACACAGTAAAAAACTATAAAAATATATCATGTGATGCACAAGAAACTTAGATGTGAAGTGAACTTGTATAAGAAAATAGTTCATGTATGTATAGATGCTTTCTTCTCCGAATACTTAAATTATATTTATGTAACATATTAGTACAAAACTACCACAACTTCAACTAAGTAAGCGTGAAGGTTGGGTTTGAAGCTAAAAAAAAAACATGGTTTTGGACTGCCCCAGAAGGGGGAATTAGTCCCTTAGATGCATATCTTGCTACCCGCGTAGGGGAAACCTGCATTAAGTAAGAACATAGTAACAAGTAAGACCATGAAAGCAAAACTTGACTAAGATAAATGATGTTTTTCTCGCTCAGCAAGAGGGATTTAAACGAAAACACAAAAAGCCCCCCATTGTTCATGGGCTACGGCACCGTGTTCCAGTTGTGATAGCAGTGGTCACTTGTCATCGGCAGGAGAGGGAGGCTCCTCCTCTATGTGGCAGCAACACTTCGCACTGCTGCTATCCTCTTCGTCAGTGGTGGCGCAAGCAGCAGTTGCAGTCCCATCCTTCATCTGTTCCTGTGCGTTTTCATCTCTTTTCAGACCCTACGAAGCATCATGGACCGGATGGGGCTGAAGGGTGGGCTCGTCAATAGGATTGGAACTAGTAGCGTCCTCTTGGAGAGGGAAAGTTATGACGACGGTGAGAATCGGGCGATCCATAGTACATAAAAATTGGAATTCATCTCGTTGGGAGGTGTGGCAAAGGGCTACATGGGGAGTGGCAGATTGAGAAATAGGTTGCGAAGTAGATGCGGTGTGGAGAGGTTGAGAGCCATGGGTGGAGTGCTCCTGCCCAAAGAGGCAAGCTCGCCCTCTTTTGCTACGAGTTTCTGGGAAATGACCGTAGGCTACATCCTCAAACGAAGAATCATTTCCAGAGGAAGACTAGGCGTGAATTGCTTGGCCCCTGCTACTTCCTCTGCGACTTAGCATTCTATGGCTAATCTGAGGCATTTTGGAAATTGAGTGCAATCCGCAGGAACAGGTAGGCGAGCGATAGAAACTTTGGGTAAGAGACAGAGGATTGGCCTGCGTAAAACTGGAGAGAGGAGCCTTGAAACAGAACTCGCTCTGAGAGAAGTGGAATTTCAGCAGTGTTTCTAGGCAACCAAGCAGCCAACAACACCTCCTAGTATGCGTGCAAGCACTTGGCTCGGCGCAAGCAGGAGGGCAGTAGTAGCTCTGAGGAACAGGATTAGCATGAGCAGAATGAGAATGAGCATGATCAGGTGTCATCATAATAAACCAGGAGAGCAGAAGAAAATGGTAGTGGGACGAGCTAATGGCTCGATTGCGGAGTTTAATGCCCAGGTTGGCAACATTAATGGGAGGATTAATGTGCAGGTGGGTGACCAGATGGCCACCCCACACACCTGCCTTCGGGACGTATGTCCCATCGTAACTATAGATCATCCGCATCCAAAACTGCAATGTATTTGTGCACCAGATTGATGCAATTCTGTAGAAGAGCACTCTCATGGAGGATATTGAGGGGACCGTGCTTGAGAGTGTCGATTCTTTCTACTCCAATATTGGCTAGGAAATCAGCAACCTTATTGCCATCCTGTTTAATGTGAGTGAACAAGACAGCCTTATGAGTCTTGAGCCAACGTTTCATCAATTCGAGCCGCGTGGAAAGTCTCCAGCTGGTGGTTACCTTGGCCGTTGTGGTTCCCCATAGAAGTTGATTAGCCATATTAATTAACACCTGAGAGTATCCTTCAATGACAATGGGAAATTTGTGCTACTGAGTTAAGGATAATCCTTGCCACAAACCTTCCAACTCAGCTGAGTTGCTGGTGTCCCAGCCAATGGATCCGTAATAGATATATATAGGAGTGCCCTTGGAATCTCTAAAAATGCCCCCGAATCCTGCTTGTCTAGGATTACCCTTTGAAGCGCCATCAAAATTTATTTTGATAATTCCAGGATAGGGAGGAGACCAATAAGATGGAATATTCAGAGTGCTTGTAGCATTATTGGTAGGACTGAGAGGAATCGTGAGTTGCCAGTTCTCCGAGATGGCTTTTTCCTGAGGCTTTGAAGGGAGATCTTCTTCCTTCCAGGCTTGAAGGGCCAGTGATTCTTGGAGGTTATTTTTTAAGATGCCCCATATTATCTCCAAAGATGTGCTCTGGCTCCTATAGATTCTTTTTTTTCTCTCGTTCCATATAGTCCATAGGAGAAGGCCTGGAATAAGTCGCCAAAGAGCATTGAGAAGAGCGTTGTTGTATGGGTTCTCAGGCTAGTTGCATATGGTGATAAGAATGTTCCTGGAAGGTTTGCTTCATTGGCAGCAAAAGCTTATCTTTTCCCATAGTGTGTTTGCAAGAGTACAAGAGACCATTAGGTGCTGTATTGTCTTGTTGCTTTGATTGCAGTTAGGACATCGAGAGGGACCTGTAAAGCCCTGCTTGATTAAATTATCCCAGGTGAGAATCCTTTTGTGACTGAGGAACCATAGGAAAGTTGAGACTTTAGGCCAAATCTTGGGAGACCATATGCGTAGCCACAGAGGATCAAGAGGATCAGGGGTCAAGTGCATCAATGTGTATGCCTCTTTTGTGGTAAACATACCTTTGGGAGTGTATCCCCACCGAATGATGTTTGTGTGCTCCAAATATCTGATATTTCTTTGCTGAAGTTCTGAGTTGAGAGCATTCCATGAGTCGACCTGAGCTTGGGGGGCATCTTGATCAGTGTGCCTCCATTGCCTGAACCTGTTATCACTTATAGGAAGCCAGTGCTGGTGAACCTTGTCTTCCAGATTGATGTTCAGATTTCCCAAATTGTGGGGATTGAGAATGTAGGTAATATTGGGTTTTTTTTTCCATGAGTCCACCCAGAAATGAGCAGTGCCTCCATTGCGGATTTCCCAAAAACTATGATTTTGTATCAGTGCACTGTGTTGTTTAGCAGCGTTCCAAATTAGCGAACCTGTGTCTTCCGGGGATATCTTGATCAGGTCCTCTAGAGGTCTGTTATTTGCATATTTTGCGGTCCAAAATTTTTCCCAAGGGGTGTGAGGTGCCGACATCCATTTCCACCAGATTCGCGCTCCCATAAATTCATTTCTATGAGTGGGATCTCTGAGGCCAAGTCCTCCGACAGCTTTAGAAGTGCAAACCGTTCTCCATTTGACTAGAGCCCATTTGCGATTTTGAACTGAAGAGCCCCAAAGGAAGTTGCGTTGCAAAGATCTTATCTGTTTGAGAACCCATTTTGGCGCAGCAAGAACTGAGAATAGGTAAAGAGGCATAGATTATAGGACAGCTTTGATGAGGATTAAACAGCTCGCCATATTGAGGGCTCTATAGGTCCAAGAGGAGAGGAGGGCTTCCAATTTTTCGAGGAGAATATTTTAGGAAGAGTGCTTGATGGCAGAGGTTATGAGGGGAGCTCCTAAGTATTTAGCAGGGAGAGAAGCAATGGAGAAGCCTAGAATGCGAGCAATATTGGCTTGGGTTTGGGAAGGGGTGTTGAAAAAGTAAATCTGAGATTTGGCAGCATTAATGGAGGTTCCAAAGGATTCAGAAAAAAGATTCAGGATGGATTTAAAAGAATGGGCTTCTTGCACTGAGGGTTGGCCAAATAGAATGTTATCGTCCATGACCTGCTGATGGGTGGTAGTTGGGGAGCCGTGGAGGGATATACCTTTCAAATTTTGAGTTTGAAGAGCATGTTGTATTAACCTTCCCAGTCCTTCAGCCATGAGAACAAAGAGAAGAGGCGATAGACGGTCGCCTTGTCTAATGCCTCTTGAAGGAGAAAACGGGTGAGAGGGTATCCCATTAACTAAGATGGAGGACAAGGTGGAAGAGATGAGGTTCATAACCCATCTTAACCAAATTTGACTGAAGCCAAAAGCAGCCAGAATCTGGTGAATGTAATTCCAGCTTAATTTATCAAAAGCCTTAGATAGATCGATTTTAAGAAGCATACCTGCCTTTTTGCTGATCTTTAAGGAATGAATAACCTCCTGCATTAGAATGATCCCGTCCAGAATTTGGTGACCCTCCACATAGATGGTTTGTTCAGGAGATATAAGAAACGGGAGCAATGGCTTGAGGCAATTGGTAATGACTTTTGATATTACTTTGTAGATGACGTTGCACAGAGCTATGGGTCGAAATTTGTCCAGTGTGCTTGGCTGGTCTTCTTTTGGTACTAGAGCTATGAAAGTAGCATTGAGAGAGGGGAGCAGCCAATGCATTGATCTCGATTGCTCCACTAATTGCCACACTTCTAGCTTAACTAGATCCCAGAAATGGTGAGAGAAGTTTGAGGTAAAGCCATCCGGACCTAGAGATTTTCCCTCCTTGCATTGGGCCATAGCTGTTTCAACCTCCTAGAGCATGATTGGTCACAATAGAATTTTATTGTGCTCCTCTATTATGATTTTAGGGATGTGCTGAGTGATCTTTCTGATTGTTGGTTGCCGGTCGATTGGAGGTTCTTAATGGACATTCTTAAAGTGCTCTAGAAGTACTCGTTCAATGTCTTCATGGTTTTCCAGATGTTCTCCTTTTTGAGTGGTGATGTGGGAAATGTGGTTGTTCATTCTTCTTTTGATTGTAGAGTGATGAAAGAATTTTGTGTTTCTTTCACCTTCCTTTAACCATCGAATTCTGGACTTTTGCCGCCAAATAACTTCTTCTTGTTTTCTTCTCTCATCTAGCTGCTCCTGAAGTCTCTGTTCTTGAGTGACAAGGAGTTCTGTTCTTCCCTTTTTGATGATTTCCTATTGAATCTCAGCCATGCTGTGTTCAAGCAATTGTTTCTCGTGGAAAATGTTCCCAAATATGGAGTGGTTCCAAGCTTTAATTTGTGATTTTAGATGTCGAAGTTTTTGCTATAACTGATACATTTTTGAGCCAGCTGGTAAAATAAATCTCTTCTAGGCTGTATGAACCACAGTTTTGAAGGTGGGATGGTCAAGCCAAAAAGCTTCGAACCTGAAGGGCTGCTTGGATAGGTTGCAGGGTCTCTACCATTGAAGAGATATAGGCTAATGGTCCGAGCCTGTAATGGGAAGAATGGAAGAAAAGATGTCTCCCCCCATATGTATGGCATTATCTGATATTAAGAAGCGATCCAGCTTGGATGCTATTTGCTGATTCCCAGCTCTCTTCTTATTCCAAGTATACATGCCGTTGGAGAAAGGCGGATCAATGAGCCAACTTCGATTGATGAACTCTTTGAAGTGGGCACTTTCAAGCTCCAATCGTGGTCGTCCTCCTGTTTTTTCTTCAAGCTTGGTGATCATGTTGAAGTCCCCTCCTATTATCCATAAGGGGTGAGTTCTATTGGAATTGAGGGGAATTGGGAGCCTGGTAGTGTTCATATGCCATTTATCGTCGAATCTCGAAGGAAAGACATTTAAGAGAGACAATCTTGCGCAACATCTCATTCTATCAAAAGGAAGACACATGAGGCTATGCGAGGTGATAAATGAGCAAGATATTTTGTGTCTCCGGCTTTAGCTAACTTCTTCAACCTTTGTGTACAAACTACTATCCAGCTATTGAATAGCATCCTAGCCATGCTTTATTTAGGATAAAGCAGAGGTAATCTATTATTTGTTTGGTGGAAGAAAGAGGATTTGAGGTCTTTCTTTGCCGAATCATGTTTTTAATATTAAGCATTCAGATTTCCCCCAGAGCTGTTTTAGCCCTACGTTCCCTTCCTACCTTTACCATGAGGAGCCGTTGGAGGATGCCCGCCTTGAAGAACCAGGTCAACTTGGGGTATCATCCAAACTCCACCAGCATCTCCCCTAAAGTGATGGTGTATTGCCAATTTGGTTTTCTACCTCTTTTTTTGGAATCCTTTGTAACCTTTAGCCCATCCCAGTGACTGCCTGGTTGAATGCCCAGTTTATTTTGTTGATGTGCACGGACAAGGATCACTTCTAGGGTTTCTATCTGTTTCAGATGGATTTTGTCAAATTTCTTTCATCTGCATGCGTCGTCTAATCCCAGAAGATCAAGCCCACCCAGGTCAAAGCTTTCGGAATCTTCATCCATGTGGCTCGGCTGACTGCTCTGGGGGCTTTATTTTTTGGAGTGGGTGGGGTCGAGAAGAGGACTGTATATATCCATACTGTTTGGCTTCTAGATGAAAAGCTCATTTTTTGAAAGACACTTGGGACCCGTGGTTTCCATATTTTGCAGATCTTGAGGGCTAGGTTTGGGGTTAGAGGGATCTGGAATATCGGTGGATGACGAGGGTTTGGATGAGGGATCGGGGGGGGGCTTGGGTGAGTGTTAGCTGAAAGATCTAGCTGAGACAGGAGATCAAAGAGATTACTGGTAGAGGGGATATTGGCCTGCAGGTTGGGTTTTTTGCTAGCTGAGGGAGGCTTCTTATTGTGCCTTTTACGGTTAGACACTTTGGTGAACCCATCTTCTCCAGGCTTGTCTTCAGCTTCTTTTTTCTTGGGAGGGTTGTTTAGCGGGAATTCCTTGAAAATATGCCCATGGGCATGACACCTACGACATCGAAAAAGGAACATGTTCATAGTCAAGGAGCTGAATCCATTCAAAATCATCATGGAACAAACTTACCGCATCCAGAAGAGCTTTTTCGAGGTGCATGTATACACATATTCAGACATAGGAAGTGTATCTTCGGAGCTTTGTCTCTTCCGCTATCTTGATGAATTCGCCCAACCCTTTTCCTAGGGAATTGAGTGATTCCTCATCCCAGTATTCAAGCAGCAGTGACTACAAGCGTATCCAGACCGGAGCCCAGTTGAAGTTTTCTTTGTCCAGGTTGAATCTTTCTATCCAATCTCTTAAGTATAAACCAGCAGAGTTGAAGAAGTAAGGTCCCCCATCCAGCACTCTGTTTCGGTCCTCTATGTAGTTAAAAACAACATTTAAGAAACCCTTTGGCCCCAGCTGTAGGGTAACATGACCCTTGGGCTTCCATTTCATGGCAATACATCCTTACAGGGCCTTCTCTGTTGGCCAGAAGCTGATGAACTTTCCTATAAGGGAATGATATTTCATGTATTGGATTTGGGCATTTATGCGATGACTGGGAAGGTCAATCTTGGGTCTTTCGGCCGCAACGGGTTTGCATGTTGTTGAGGTCGTAGCAGGTGTTTCCAAGGTATCCGCAGAGGCCTGCGCCTATGGTACTTCACCCTGTTGTTCTGTGCCTCCCTTGTCTGAGTGTGTTCTGGTCTGATCCATTGGAACGTCATTTCGATCCTCATTTGTAGGGGGAGGCGGACTGCCTCCCCCAGCGCGCCATGGCCGTGCACGGGACAGCGTGGGTCACTTGGCCAAAGATACATCCAACTGCTTCGGTCTTCCTTCGTCGTTTTGCGAGATCGTTGTTGCAAAACTAAAGCCTAAGCGAGCACTTCAACGGAGTAACTACGGAGTAACTCATGTATGTATATACGTTATGAATAGAGAAAAAATTAAATAGAATTAGAAGGTATTAAAAGGGGAGTTGTGACAAATTTTAACTAAACCCCTAAATTCCAAGAATTTTTCTACAAACTTAAACGCTTGCTTACCACCACCCTCATCTTAGGAATTTCTAATCCATACTAATATTTCACCCTCTACGCTGATGCTTACAAGGATGGATTAGGGGGTGTTTCCTCACAAGAAGGACATGTGATTTTTTATGATTCCTAGAAATTGAAGGAACATGAGAAAGCTTATGCCACACATGATCTAGAGTTGCTTGTAATTATCCACACCCTCAAAATGTGGTGGAAATACCTCACTGGGAGACAATTTGTATTTATGACCGGAAATTTCAGCCTAAATTACTTATTTGAACAACCTAATGTAAATGTTATACAAACATGCACTGTGAATGGTTCATAGTACTCAAAGTGGGTGGGTCCCATAAAGGTTATTTTGGTGACTCCTAAATCTCTTCCGAGTATATTGATATCCCCTCTCATAATATCTCTAGGTTATAAATTCCATCTTCTCTAAATATCCTTAGCATATTTTCCAAGGCCACCATAATGATATTCATGTTATGATTTATATCTGCAAATTGTTCTTGTAATTGGAAAAACCTCTCCTCTAAATTATCAAGAGGTTTATTCATATATTCATCATCGATAAGTGAGTGTTTATGGATTTTGTCTTAGATGATATATATATTTTGAAAATATCTAGAATATACCAAAATAAACTTACTCTGGTAATAATATAATTTCTAAACTAGCATGAGTATTCCATTAGAAAAATCAGCACAATATATTTGAAAAGATTATACTTAATAATTTGAAATATACACTATTAGTGTTTATTTTCTTTTATACTTATAGATATTTAAAGTACCATTTATTGTGTATGCATGAAAATTAGAATTATGGAGAAAATAGAGAACAATGAAATAGGAAATCTCACAAATCATAATTGACACAAGTTATATTCTAAGAAACCATTTTTCAAGAAAACTCAAATGGAAGGTGAGTTCATTCTGCTCCCTTTCTTTGTGCATAAAATTGATCCACCAAAAAATAAGTCAAGACTATAGCTTGCTGGATACTATAATGCATAAATCTTTTGTGTTCTCTATTTGTGTCCCTCCTAGCTACTCAACTCATCTATGGAACACGATGCAGTAAAAAATAATGGAATCCCTATTCCTCATAGTGACCTATTTATAACACATGTTGATATCCTACTAGTGGTTTGATTTGAATCCCTCAACTCTTAATCAACCTTACAATATTGAATCTCTTATATCTGTATTCATCATTATCAAATGGATACCCTCTTTTTCATGGATAACCGGGGTTTTCATGGCATTATCTTGAATTAAGGGGGCCAAGATAAGAAGGTCAAATTTTGAGTGCCATAACTTTTCCATATGAACTATGATTAAGGAAATTATTGCATCCTTGGTAATGCCTATTTGTGTAGAATATGAAATGAATGTGTAGTGCAAAAGAACCAATGTTTTATCCCCCAAAACATCCCTACTCCTAGAAAATTTTGGACCTCGATGTGGAAAAAAAAGGTCTTTCTTGTAAAAATGACCTAGTAAACTAATTCCTAAAAATTTTGAACTCTAAAGGAATTGAGGTGGATGAAAAAATGTAATATAATGATCCAATATAGATCATAATTCCTTTATGATATAGATTCTTTATACTAATAAATCAATTTCATGTTTGTAATGACCATCGTCGTACTAGCTAATTGATCCGGGTGGTTCTAGAAATACAAGTGGCCTTGAAAATAGTTCAAAATAAAAGTCATTAGATGGAAATGAAACTAGGACCATATCATATTGAAATTCACCCTGATTCTAATGCTGTGAATAGCACTCAAATCCAAGATCATATGCTCAAGTTATAGCTAGTGAAAGTTCTGGTCAAACTAGGCCAAGTGGCAGTCTTAACAAGGAAGCAATTTGGAAGAGTCTAGGTGCATATAATCCGGCCACCGGAATAGGATAATTTTTTCCTACTTAATTTTCCTAATATCCATTATTTTCTTACAGATGTTTATTGACTATATTGTTAAGAAAAAGGAAAAAAATATGTTACTTTTGAGTGGTGAGGCACGCCACCTATATATTATATTGTAAATATATATTAACAATGGTTGGTTGGAGGGTCACCACCACTAACAACCATACCACACCAATTGTATATAATGGAATCATCGGGGCTTAAACCCACCCAAATCGGTGTGGCCATCTCGCCACTTGGGAGGTTCCAAAAAAAAATACCAAAATTATATGTAACCACTGAGACCTATCATAACCGATGCATTGTTAAAATAATTTCACATAGTATTTTAGTTGGGAAGGGTTTGAACCTTGTATGCCCCCACCAAATTTGCCAGCCTTAGGATTGGCCCAACGACCCATGCCTTGGCAAATCTGTCAAAAAAAATTATATAAGAACTCAAACCATTTTCTCAACGTGCCGGCAAAGGGTGCAGAACCAAGAGTGGTCAAGGCAATGGAACTGTCAGCAAGTGTATATTGGAGATGTTGAAAATATTCCTTTAGAGGACCAAAGGTGCCAATGTCAGAATTGGAAAAATTTATGGTCATTGTTTCAAGGTTGCATGCTAGGAACCCATCCGTGCAGTCGATTTCTCCAGCTGAGGTCTTCATTTTTAATCCATCATATGAATTGGAGGTATAAGGATAATTTTATAAATATTTCTTGGCACTGATTTCTTTGACTCCACTTAATGAAAGAAGATCTCCCCACTTTTCAGTAGGGCCTAGAGACGTAGCCCACATTTGTTAAACTCTGTAATCAAATTGTTGTGTCTTTAATCTCATTTTTTATTCTTATTTCCACATATTTTCATGTGGTTTAAGTTTCTTAGTTAATATTATCTTTTATATGCAATTATGAATGCATCCTTAAAGTTAAAATATATGGATAAACTTTGGTATCAAAGAAGGTATTATTGATGTGATTTGCATAAGTGAATCCTAACCAGAAACAAGATCCAAAAAGGTTAAGAAAAACTCAAATCCTTTGATCCTGAAGTGGGGCATGCACCACTAAAACAAAACATGGCAGACGAGGATGCTCGAGAAGAAGAAGAGTGAAATTATCACATGATTTTCTTCAACATGGCAGAAAAAGTTGAAAAGTTCTTTGGAGAATATGAGAAGACAATCAAGAATGAGAAGAAATATCCTAAGGATTATGCATTGGTAAACCATGAAGGTGGAGGAGGAGAACCTCCTCGCTCTCTATCCACCAGTGAAATTTATTCTTCTTCCTCTTCTCATCATTCTAACAGGAATCATAGAAATGTATCTAAGAAACCATTTTTAATGCTAGATGTAAAGTTCAATTTTACGACATATAACGAAGAATGTAATGAAGAGAAAACTAATAATTGGATTAGATAGATCGAGGCTGGATTCAACAGATTGAGCAGGATGAGGAAAATATCCAATTAGCATCCCTTTGGCTGAGTGGCACCACTCTCGTTTGGTGGGAGAGCAAGTTGCATAAAGGCAACAAAAGCTTGGGCAATATAATTTCTTCTTGGTTGAATTTTTTCTCTGCATTAAAAGATAAATATTATCATTTGGGTTATCGACAAAATTATTTAAGGGAATGGAAATATTTTTTAAAAGGAAAGGGTCGAAATGTACAGAGCTTCAAAAAATATTGTAGAAAACAAGCTTTGAATTTGAACATTCCACTTGATTCACCAGAAACTGTAAAAAAGTATATTAGTGATCTACATAGTTACATCAAGCATTCTTTGTTATTATTTGAGCCTACTAATATTGATGTGAATGTTTTGAAAGGCATTCACCTTGAAAGCAGGGGAACGAATGAAAAATAATATCAATCAAAGATATCATATTTCAAACCTCATAATGGAAATTTCAAAGGAAAAGGAAAGGGAAAGGACAAGAAGGCAGCTACAACCAAGAAGGAGGAGGGATCAAAGCCATCCTAAATAGATTAAAATAAGGAAGGCCATGATGATGATCGTTGTTAGAAGGTTCATCTATAATTGAAGCCAAATATATTTGGTTGAAAGAAAAATAAAAATACCATTGCAACCATGTAGTAGGGCCTTGGAACTGATTTCAGTGAAAAGGCATTGATCACAGCAGTGAGCACACAAGGTACTCTTTTTCTTCATGCTAATGAAAATTATGATTCACCTGCAAGTATAATTTATTCAAATAAGCCTCTTGGTAATGAACGAAAGAGAATTGAATAGTTCCACATTAGATTCGTAAAGAAACATACTAAACTGGAAACCTTATTTGATCTGAGATTAGAAGAAAATTTGATTTCATAATCATTGGTTAAAATATTACATTTAGAGAGGAAGCCTAATCTGAAACCGTACCCACTTGGTTGGGTGTGTGATAAAGCAACAATACATGCTACCAGGCACTGCAGAGCTAGATTTTTTATTGTATCCAAACTAGTTGATGAGGTTGATATTGTTGTTGTACCCTTGGATATTTGTGGTATTGTATTGGGGAGTCCATATTTGTATGACAGGAAAGTAGTTTTCTTTCTCCATGAAGACAAGAATCATCTCACAAAAAATGAGGTGGAATACATTGTTAGAGATCATCATGCCAAAATAAGTGTTATTATTGTGAGTGCGAGGTGAGGAGAAAAGGTTGGTGAATTCCAACAAAGGGTGCATGTTCATGGTTGTGAGAGAAAAATATGCAGAGACATCAGATGCTTTCCATAGTTGTGATCCCACTCATAAAAGGGAATTGTGTGAAATTGTTTCTAACTATGATGGGTTATTTTAGGAACCAAGTGGGTTTCCTCCAAAGAGTGATATCCAACATGAGATTCACTTGTAGCATGATGCTCATTTACCCAACATTCGTATGTATAGGTTGTCATCCATGGAGATGGAGGAGATAAAGAAACTAGTGTAGGAATTACTGAACCAAGGGGTCATAAGACCAAGTTATTTTCCATGTGTCTCACTTATCATGTTGGTATCAAAAAAGGATCGCACATGGAGGATGTGCATGGACTAAAGTGAACTCAACAAATAATGGTGAAGAACTAGTACCCTCTCCCTTGCATTGATGATTTATTAGATCAATTAAAAAATGTTGTCTATTTCATAAAACTAGACTTGCACAATGGTTATCATCAAGTTAGGATTGCAGAGAAGGATGAATGGAATACTACATTCATGATGAAACTGGGGTTGTTTGAAAGGCTCGTGATGCCATTAAGGCTATGCAATGCTTCAACCACATCTGTGAGGGTGATGAATGATATTTTCATGCCTTTTCTTGATGATTTTGTACTTGTGTACCATGATGACTTTCTTGTTTACATTAGGACATGGGATGGTCATGGGTATCAAGTTAAAAAAGTGCTTGATTTTTAGAAAAAAGAAAAATTGTATTTAAAAATGTCAAATTTTGAATTGGTAAGAACTCTTTGGTCTACCTGGGCCAGATTGGCAGTGGTGGAAAATTTTAAATAGATCCTTCCAAACTTGATGTGATCATAAAGTGGCCTAAACTCACAAATGTTATAGAGGTTCGTATCATTTTGGGTGTAGTACAATACTGGAGAAGGTTCATTACCAACTTCTCTGTCATTACATCCCCTTTACATGAATTGAAAAGTGTGAAGGAAACCTTTCAATGGGGAGGAAAGCAACAAAAATCCTTTGATACACTGAAAGATAAGATCAGCGTTGCACCAGTTTTGGCCTTGCCAGACCTCCAACATCCTTTTTAGATCGAGATAGATGCTAGTGGACACACCATGGGAGAATTATTGATGCAGAAAAGGAAACCTATATGTTACCATTCAGAGACATTCTACCAAGTTTTTGTGAACTATCCCACAATGACAAGGAGTTGTATGCCTCGATTCAAAGCACAAAGAAGTGGAAACACTACATGTTCAGCAAGGACACCATCATTCACATAAATCACCAGCCCTTGTTGTACCTTCAGTTGCAAACCAAGCTTAAACAAGCATGTAATTTCATATGGATGGGATTCCTCTGACAGTTCCACTTAGTAGTAAAATACAAGAAGGGCACTAACAACAAAGTGGGAGATATGCTTTCTTGCCCTCCTATTTTTGCATCAATAGTTCTGCAAAATTCTTATTTATCTCTTGAAAGTTACACTAAACAATATGATGATGTGATTATCTATAGGAGATTTATGCAAAATTGACGCATGGATCGCAAGTGGATAGTTATCACTTGCAGGGAAAATTATTGTACCATCTTGGAACATTTTTTATCCCCACCAATTAAAGGATACATGTAATCATAGAGGCACATAAATCTCTTATGTCAGGTCATTTTGGTGTAGAAAATAATTTGTGCCATTTACAAAGGTTTTGGTTTTGTCCTCACGTGAAAAATATTGTGACTCGATATGTAAAGGGATGTGTGTTTTGTTCAGTTTGTATGCCCTATAATATAAAATTAGGGCTCTACACACCACTACCTATTCTAAGTCATCCCTAGAAAAGTGTGTCAATATATTTTATAGGTGTTTTCCCTTTATCTAGGACAGGTCATGAATATTTGTATGCTTTTGATGATTGATTTAGCAAACTTTGCGTCTTGATGCCTTGTAAGAAGCAAGTCACTACATAGCAGACTGCTCATCTCTTCTTAAAATTTGTATGGGTCCATTTGTTTCTTCCCACATCCATTGTGTCTGATTGAGACTCTTTCTTTCTTGGAGAGTTTTGGATGAGTTTGTGGAGAATGATAAACACCAAGTTGAAGAGGAGCATGAAATTTCATTCACAGACCAACATAAAAACATAGGTTGTAAACTGCACAGTGATACATATACTCTGAGGCTATTATGACTAACATCCCAAGTTCTGAGATGAGAAGCTTCCTTATGTACAACATGCATACAACCGAGCAATGCATTCATCCACTTAGAGCTCACCATTAGAAACGTGCTTTGGATAGTTTCTGAAGGATCCCTTAGACATGGTGTTTTGGAGATATGAACATTCCAGTGGGAAGGATGACAAGCAAAAAGCACAAAATTGCGTTTAGTGGATATAGATGATTCAACAAGAAGTGTAGGAGCAGTTGGAGAAAATTTAGGCTCGATACAAAGAATGACATGACAAGCACCAAATCGATC
Organism: Pinus albicaulis; assembly: GCA_034641835.2. Classification (NCBI taxonomy): domain Eukaryota; kingdom Viridiplantae; phylum Streptophyta; class Pinopsida; order Pinales; family Pinaceae; genus Pinus; species Pinus albicaulis. The sequence goes on from CM076579.1 coordinate 1,485,646,031, forward strand.
ACCAATTCTAGGTTGGAGACAAAGTGTGGCTTCACATAAGCAAATATAGGATGAAAAGAGAATGAAATAAGTTGAGACCAATCCGATATGGCCCATTCACCATATTACAGAATATTGGAGAAAATTATATTCATCTTGAGTTGCGAGAATATATTCAAATGTACTCAAAGGTCAACATTGAAAATTTGAAGCTTTATGAGCCTCCGTTGATCATTGAAACCGAAGAGGTCAGATAGGTTACTATAGTGGACGATTTCACACTAAAGTACTTGGAAAAGCTACCAAAGGACATAATTCTCGAAAAGAAGACTACGACTTCACGATGGGCAGACATGGAGTATCTTCATATTGGCTTGAAAGGAATGCATCCAAGTAAGGCTCAATGGATTGAACATGAGAAAATGAGGGAGTAATTACATCACATTCAAATTGACTGATAACTATTTTGGTGGTCCAAAAGCTCCTGAGTAGGGAGGAATGATCTAAGTCGATCCAGAAATACAAGTGGCCTAGAAAAGAGCTCAAAAATTAAAGTCATCAGATGGAAGCGAAACTAGGATCAGATCATAGTGCACTTTTCCTTGATTCCAACGATGTGAACACACTGAAATCTGAATTTGTATTATTGAGTTATAGTTGGTCAAATCTCTTGTCAAAATGGGCAAAGTGGAAGTATTAACGAGGTAACAATTTGGCAGAGACCCATTGCATGAAATTCACTCACTGGAACAGGAGAATTTGTCTCCTACTTAATTTTCCTAATATCCCTTATTTTCTCAAAGGATTTTTTTGGCTATATACTTAAAAATTTGAAAAATGTGTTGATGAGCCTCCACCCTTGCCAACCAAACCACTCCATATGTATTATATATAATGTAAATGGTGGGGTTTGAAAATACCTGACCCAGTTAGGTTGGATGGCCACCACGGTAGTTCCCAAAAAATAAATACCAAAAATTATATGCAACTGCCGAGACCTATCATAACCATCGCATTGTTAAAACAATTTCACACCATATTTGTTGTGGTTAGGGTTTGAACCCTGTCTTCCCCCACCAAATCAGCCAACCTTACCATTGGGCCAACGACCTATGCCTTGGCCAATATTTCCAAATAAATATATAAGAACTTAAACCATTTTATTAATATAATGGTTGAGGGAGGAGGGCACGGAACCAGGAGTGGCCTGGAAAGCAGAGCATATCTTGGAGATGTTGAAAAGATTCCCTTAGAGGGCCAAAGATGTCAGTGTCAGAATTTGACACATTTATAGAAATTTTTGCATGCTTTCACGCCATAAATCCATCTATGTAGTCTATTTCTGAAGCCAAGGTCACCATTTGCAGGCCATCATCTGAATTGGAGGTATAAGGGTTTTTTTTGTAAAATTTACTTGTAACTGATTTCCTTGATGCCACTTAATGAAAAAAATTCCTACATGCTTTTGACGTGGGCCAGGAGATGTAGCCCACATTCGCTGAACTCCGTAGTAAATTCTTTTGTTTCTTTGATCTCATGCTTGGTTATGATTTTATTTTGTTTTCATGTGGTTTAAGTTGTTAATATGCTCTTTTATATGCAGTCCTCAATGCATCCTTGAAGTTAAAATATCTAGATCACTAATTATATATGAAAGTAATCCATATGTTGAATCTTTCGAGAGTCAATATTAAAACATTAGATCCATCTAATTTTGAATATTCATCATCGTTTATTTTACAAACAAAGAAAAATATAACATTTTTTTGGTTAAAAATAAAATTCAAGGCTAAAGTTAATAGGTTTCACATCATTGTGGATTATTTGTTGTTCACATTTGTTATAGTGATAAAGCATAAAAAATAGAATAAGATTAGCACTACATGAAAATGATGAGGCAAGATACCTATCTAAGAGAACGATTCCTCTCAATGTCCTTATGTGCTTCCCTCACGCCAACTGATACAAGGATAAATTGAAAAGTGTGGCATTCATAAAGTGAATAAAGAAGGGTTTCCTTGTGAATTAGCTGAATCCTTCAACCAAAAAGCTATGAAGTACATTGATTGGATGTTGGTTGAGCTCATAACGAACCTGAAGAAGTATCTCAACTTAGGTTTTCTCCTATATACTAATATGTGGCTTTTTTTTTAACAAATTTTCAAACCCTTGATGCTTCTAAGCCATGTATTGGTATTCTTGTTTGAGCTTCATAACTATGTAGGTCAATGATCCAACACACTTTATTTGTAGCCTCTGATAACATTATTTAGAATCAATAAACCCATCCACCTATGGTAATAATTTCTACAAGAAGTTAATCTCACATTTTTCATGGGCTCATATCCACACTAGCTAATAGTAATACCATAATAAAATTACTACACACCATTGTTATTGTTTTATAATATTATAATTATATAATATCATATATTTATAAAACAAAATAGCCTTAAAATATACAAATTATATTAGCCACCCTACTATCTCAATGAGATCGAGTAAGTAACTAACAATCACATAACCAAATATGTGAGGTCAAGTAAGGATACAATAACCATTAGATTTTATATAATGACTTTTATTATTCCATATATATATATATATATATATATATATATATATATTTATTAATATTACAAATTTAGAATTATTTTAAAGAAAAAATAATCATTTAAATACTTAATATGTATCCTAATATAAAAAATATATATTATATTTTACTACAAATTTATAACTCAAATTTCATATAATAATACAAAATTTTCCATGATCAAAATTTATAACAACCCATAAGACATAATATCAAATATTCCATGTTAATGGATTTCTGTGTTTCCATATTTTAATTAGATTATAAGACACCATAAGCAACTTACATTACCACTTTAATATTTATTCAATTTCCTTGAATCACATAACCAAACATGTTAGGTATATGTATCCTAACATAGAAAATATACATTATATTTTACTTCAAATTTATAACTCAAATTTCATATAATAATACAAAATTTTCCAGCATCAAAATTTATAACAACCCATAAAGCATAATGTCAAGTATCATACACCTTGATCCTTCCATGTTAATAGATTTTTGTGTTTCCATATTTTAATTAGATTATGAGACACCATAAGTAACTTACATTACCACTTTAATATTTGTTCAATTTCCTTGAATCACATAACCAAAGATGTTAGATCAAGTAAGGATTACAATAACCATTAGGTTTTATATAATTACTTTTATCATTCCATATATATAATATTGACATTACAAATTAAGAATTATTTTAAAGAAAAGGTCATCATTTAGATACTTAACGTTTATCCTAACATAGAAAATATACATTATATTTTACTACAAATTTTTAACTCAAATTTCATATAAAAATACAAAATTTTCGATCATCAAAATTTATAACAACCCATAAAGCATAATGTCAATGATCATACACCTTGATCTTTTTGTGTTTCCATATTTCAATTAGATTATGAGACACTATAAATAACTTACATTAACACTTTAATATATATTCAATTTCCTCGATGTAGTGAAAAATATCATATAACCCTTTGCTTATTAGTCCATACCGAAAGCATTCGAAGGACTATGGCAACAGTAAGAGATTTGACTTGATATAAATATGCACTGACTAATTTCAATACAATCTATTTAACAAAACTTTTATTAAAACATTATAATTAAAATTATAAAAAAATATTTGTTTTTAACGAAACTTTCTATTAAAACATTATACTTCAAATTATTAAAAGATATTTATTTTTAAATTAATTGGACAATAAGGTTTAAAGCTCAAACCTTAGCTTCAAACCTTACTGCGAGCTTCACGTTTTTCAACGTATTCATATTTTTTCCAAATAATATAATCAAAGTTTATTTTTCTCCCATGCATATAATGTTTGGGTAAATACTATGCAGGGCTGGATATACTTGGATGCATAAAACTGATATGAAATATTAAATGTTTCTACTTATTATAAGTGAATTGTGCATACACACAAAATAATGATATTTTTTTGGAGGGAGCTCTTTGGGACCTGTGGCCCCCATGTAGTTGGTTGTCATAAGATTTGATACCTTTTCTTATATCTTCCAACAAGAAAATATATAATCAATTGAGATTGATGTCTTACCTTTTTTCAGAATTATTTCTTGAAAGACGTTATGTATGCTTCCATCCGAGGATCCTATATTTTTTTATTACCTATTTGCTATTCTAATATTATTTTTTATTATTTTAAATAATATTTTTTATTATTTTATTTTAAATAATAAGTTTTATTTGTTTTTTCCTCATTTTCTTAATATTCGAGTTTGGCAAAAAAAAATTTAAATTCATTCTAAAAGTTATTTCATTTTTTTTTTAATATTACTTGATTTTTACCTATTTTCCATATGAAATTGAGTCTAAAAATTATTTCGAATTGGGAAATTGAACACATTTAATTGAAAAGAAATTGGGAAATTGGACACATTTATTTCTTATTTCTATTTTTTATAAGAAATTTGGAAATTGAGCACATTTATTTGAAAAGAAATTTCATACTAAAAATTATTTTAACTTTTTATAATATTACTTTACTTTTATCTATTTTTCATAAGCTAGCTTTAAATTTCAGCTAAAATCACTTCAGTCTTAAACGAGGTTGGTATAAAGACACCAGGGCCTGGTTAAACCATTGGGAGATTGACGAGAATGTTGCATTGCAAAACATTAATAACATTAAAAAAATTGTTACTTCTAAGTTCAAAGAAAAAATGTGGTGTGAGAAAGATCTAGCAACTAAAAGAAAATGAAGATATTATAAGGAGGTCATCAATCCCACCCTCGAAGATAAAAAGTATCTCTCTGTTTTAGCTAGCTCAAAGAAGAAAATTAATGTATCCAAGATTAGAACTAACTCTCATGAGCTCCATAGTGAAACAGGTCGTTGGACAGTTCCTAAAACACCATGGATGGAAATGATCTTCCATCTATGTGAGAATATGAATATCGGGGATGAAAATCACTTTCTCTTAGAGTGCCCCACGTACAACCATATTAGAGCTCAATTTCATAATATTCTTTGCAATACTGACCTTCTTAGCCTTTTAAGATGTCAAAATGGAGGCTTCTCTCCACGCTTTTTGAGCACAGCAATAAAATCTTAAATCAAACTAAATAAATCTTTTCTTTAGGTCCCATACACCAAATATTGGTCTCACTAAACATTAACCATCATCATCATCATCATCATCAGCAAAAAAAATCTATCCATTATTTGTAACGATTTTTTTTTTGTAAGCTTAGGTGGTACCTTCAATTTTCTATTATTTGTAACTCTTTACTTTTCTCGAAATCCCTCAATATATAATACTTTTATTAAAATAAATATCTATATATATTTTATATTTAAATCTAAATATATATTTATGCTTTATATTTAACTCTATATATTTTTTATATTGATTATTTTTTCCATAATATTTAATAACACAACATTTAATAAAAAAAAATTAATCCACGATTTCTAACTTTTTACTTTTCTGGAAATCCCTCAATATATAATACTTTTATTAAAATATACGTATTCAAATAAGTATCTCGACATATTTTATATTTAAATCTAATTATATATTTATGTTGTATATTTAACTCCATATATTTTTTATGTTAACTTTTTTTTGTGTTTTTTCAAAGGCTTTGTTTACTCTCGCCAAATTTTCAGTTTGAATAATTTTTGGATTGGTTTTCAATCAAAATTTAACATCATTCAAAAAATATATTTCAACCACAATTTTAATATTAGAAATGGGTTGAACATGATGGAAAATTTTGGCACTTAAATCTGTCAAAAAAATTTAAATTTTACTTAGAAATAATGTCCCATATGTAGATTACAATTTAAATTTGTTTTTGAATACATAAATGTATTCAACACCATGAGAAATCTTTAAAGGCACTAAAATTCTACATATTCAACAACTTAAACTCATGTTTTTAAAAATGTCTATCTAATTTTAGTTAAAATTAACCAAAAAAAATATCTTAAAAACCATTTCAAAAACCTTAAACTACACAGTTTTTAACTATTTAACTATTTTGTTAATATTTTTTTAAAATAAGCATTAATACTAATTTAGTTATATTGCATTAATAACATTTTTTATATTCTAATTGAAATAAATAAATAAGTAACATAAGTCAATATTATTACTAAATTAGTTCCCCAAATTAATAATCAAATATTTCTCAAATATCCAAATTAAACAGTTTAAAGTATTTAAAACATGTGTCTCATTTAAATTTCACGTTAAAATTAATAAAAAATTATGGCCGCGACTTGCTATTCCCAAAGAAAGTTTTCTTTCATGAATATAAGCAATCCCTTTGGGCTGAAACATTTCTTTGGGATGTGTAATTTATTAAAGATTGACTCCACCTCTATTCCAATTCGATGGGTCTTACCCTTTATGTTTTGCTAGTTGCATTTGATTTGAAAATAGAAGGGTTCTCAACTTACTTTTAATTTTTGTCTAGAATGTTTAGACCAACTCCATTAGGTGTTTCATTTATTTTAGAGTTTTGTTTGTTGCGTTCATGCTTGAGTTTAAGAAATTTGTATATTTCTTCACTTATTGGTTGTGAAAGATTGTGTTCTACATGTGCCATTATGATGAAATTATTTCTTTTGCTTCCTCGACTTTGAGGTCAACGATGTTAGTATCATGATTAGAGTTACCAAATTATTCTTCGTAATTTTTCCAAATTTAAATTTAACTTTCACATATTATTTTGTATTTCTTCGTATTCCTTTTTATTAGTTCTCGTTATGAGGCATGGGATTATAGTAATTGGAAACGAGAAACAAGTTTTAAAAATTACTTCTTCTTCTTCTTTTTATTATTATTATTACTATGAATTTTTGCAGTTTATATATCGTATTTGACTCTCTTAAACTTATAGTAATTTATTTCAATGTTTTGGCTTCTTCCCGAAGTAGACTATAGGTTATATTATTTTTGTCATTCATTTTTTTTTGCAGTTGCAGACTAATGTTAGCATTAGTGTGACAATATAAAATGCTAGTGAATTTTGATGTTAGGGATGAGATTTGGTTTGAAGATATGTAGAATGGCTTCACACCATGCCACTATGCTGCTAGTACAGCAACCACATCCAAAATGTAGTACTGCAGCCACGTCTCGTATCTACATGTATGTTGACACATATTCAACACCTTTCCTTTTTGTTGCCAAATTAACCCCAGCAACAGAGGCGATAGCTATTTCCCAGTTTCTTTCGTCTTTCGATCAGTTACCAAGGGTGATCTCTGCTTTCCATATTTGGCCTTCCAGACATGTATATCCATGGAGTAGATTGAAGGGAATGCAAACAAAATAGGGATTGAATGTCATACTGGGTCTAAACAAGTTCAATGGCACCTCCTCTCCTAGGCATGGGGGTTAAAATTCTCAGGCTCATGACTTACTGTGCGTGCCCTTTGGGATATATGTGGTCAGGGTCTAAACAAGTTCAATGGCACCTCCTCTCCTGGCCATGGGGGTTAAACTGATCAGGTTCATGAGTTATTGTGCGTGCCCTTTGGGATATATGCGGTCATGGTCTAAACAAGTTCATTGGCACCTCCTCTCTTGGGCATGGGTGTTAAATTGCTCGTGGGCATGTTGAGCGGACTTGCAAGACACCACCTGATGAGCAGGTGATGAAGGTGGGAAAACAAAGGTTGTAATAACCTACATTTTTCTCTTGTGGATATTTAATGTGATCTCAACAAACCAGTGTTAATTGTTGTTGCATAATAGTGTGTCAGCTTTTCTCAGGAGCCATAGGTAGGTTTATGTCTGCTTTCTAGAGGAATTAAAGGTTAAAATAAAAACGTAAGTTGTAAATAATTGCAAAACTATGTTAATGAAAATGTAGCAGCTTGGAACTACAAGTTTGAAATTCTATTTGAAATTTGTTGCAAACCAATGTGCTTATCGTTTATTACTGGCAGCATACACCAACATGATTAGTCAAATTTAATTGCAATATTGGTTTGCGGGACAAATGCTACTGCATAAAAACTAATTTCCATTTGAGAATCTTCAGAAAAAACTACAGGAAAAGATGTGAAATTTGTTGATTACTCCCAATGTTGCTTTAATCGCTTACTCGCATATGCTCCTTTTCATAAACTACTGCCCTGGAGCTGTATCTGGAACTAGCAAGAATGTTGGCTCCATTGCTCGATGTTTCAATTCACTTGTCTCTGAAACCTTTGTATTTTCCTATGTCTATAATTCCTCTGCTGGTGGTTATGTGTCCAAATCATTAGTGCAATTTCAATAACCCAGCCTACCTAGATACCTCCTAGGTGTTGGAATTTATAAAAATTCCAGAAAAAACCAGAGAGAATAATACTCTCCTCTTTAACATAGAGAAATAAAAAGATTTCTTCACTGGAGATAAAGTCTTTCACTTGAAAAAACTATTTCATCAACTTCAAAAAAAACTATTACAAAATCTCCTCTCACTGAGGGAATACAAAATGCTGGACTGCTTCTAACACAGTGCCAAACAGACTTCATTGTCTCACAAAATTACACACTCTGTCACTTTGTAAAAGAGTGCTGCTGTGTTTTAAAAATACTCTTTGTCTCTTTGAAAATACACTGTTGTATATACAAAATGCACTCTGCTGTGCGTTTTAAAAACAAAACATAACACTGTCAGTTACAAAGGCTCTCGGGCCTTTTATATGTCGTAACACATATTACATTAAAATTAAAACTAAAGCTATATGCCCTTTCGGGCCCACCCAAAATGAAGGCATATATTAAAAACATTGAAATGTTTTAACATTACCTCTTATAACAAAGGACCTTATAAAAACTCCGTCGCGCTTAAAAAAAACATATTAAAAAAAAGCATTACAAACCTTTGCATCACGTGATGAAATAAACATAATCCGCCGGACTTCAAAAAGGATCAAACCATATTTCATCGCGGGATTTTGCGTAACACAAAATTGGCTGCTGACATAATAAAATGTGTGCGTGATGGATTATAGAATCGAGCATATAAATCCATATTGCATTCGCCCAAAGCTTGCTGATGCAAGCACAAAGTGTAACGCGAAACCTTTTATCAATTTCGCTGAATAAACTCCATCAGATCCAGTTCAATAACAAAAAAAATGGTTCACATAAAAATCTCCAATGTTGATTTGTACGCCGGACGCGATGAACCAAATTAACTGTTGCCTATAAAGTGGATCGGGTCCGGTCTTCATTTCACTGTTCAATCGGGCCATATACAACACTTTTGATTCTAATGGAGGAACGGACCTACGTTCATCATTTAACTGTGGCCTATTATATGGGTCGGTTCCGGACTTACATATAATACAATCAAGCCATAACACTATGTTCTATCACCGATATAACAATCGGGCCCAAAACAAAATGCTTCTGATGAATATTTAAAATGTGCCGCATGGTCTTGTGGGACCCGCGGACCTTGGCTTAAGTGGAGGGCGATTGTTATATGAAATAACATGCGATGAACTCATCGCATCGGGCCATAAAATAAAAAGGGTTGTGGTTTCAATTTACTCGTTCCGATTGCGGAACTCGCCACATCAACAAGACACTGTGGGGACCACGTTTAATAAAATAACGCCCACATTGTTTCAAAATGCTTTGTTTCTATTTTACCACTCTGTTTTGAAATACAGAGTACTGCATAAAAAAAACGAACTGATTGTTCTCAAAATTAGAAGGCAGTCCTGTACACGGGCTTTTAAACAATTTTAGCAAGTGGCTTTGAGTACATAATCCTAGAGAAAAAAACTGGAAAGTGGCTTTGCACAGGGACAGTTGAAAGTAACATTTCAACACTCCCCCTTACTTTCAGCTGCTGGATTATCAGTCATACCCAGACTTTTCCTCAAAAACTCAAAACTCTTCTGCCCCAATGGCTTGGTTAGAATGTCTGCAAACTGCTCCTGAGTTCTGCAGTGTTCCAAAACAATTTCTCCATTGTTTACCAATCCCCTGATGTAATGAAACTTTGTGTCAATGTGTTTCATTCTCTTGTGAAACACAAAATTCTTAGATAATGCAATAGCTAATCTATTGTCACATTAAATGACAGTTCCTTTTTCTTTCTCTTGGCACAAACTTCTTAGCATCCTCCTCATCCAAATTTCTTGACACGCTACTGCTGTAGCTGCCACATATTCTACCTCTGCTATAGACAATGTTACAATAGCCTGTTTTTTAGAAGCCCATGAAATGGCTCCTGAACCCATGTGAAAAACATAACCAGAAGTGCTCTTTCGATCATCAACACGTCTAGCCGAATCATTGTCAGTGTATCATATTAAATCTAAAAATTTTTAAAGCAGTATATAAAATACCAAACCTTTTAGTACCTTTAACATACCTCAGAATCCTTTTTGTTGTCTGCCAATGTGCATCCTTTGGCCTCTCCATGAATCTGGAAATCAAACTAACAACATGCATTATATAGGGCCTACTTGCAGTCAAATACATGAGGCTGCCAACTATGCTCTTGTACAAACTAGGATCAAAATCCTTGCTGCTGTCCTCTCTGCTGAGTTTTAATCCCATCACTGTAGGAGTGATTGCTGCTTTGCTCTCCTGCATATTAAATATTTCCAGCACTTCATTAATATATTTTTCGTGTGAGATAAAAATTTCATTTTCATCTTGTTCTACTTCTATTCCTAAGAAGTATCTCAACAAACCCATGTCAGATATTTCAAATTCTTCTTTCATGACTGTTTTAAAATTTTCAATAAGGTAATCATCATTACCTATGAAAATAACATCATCAACATATAAAACCACAATCAACATTTTACCATCCTTTTCTTTGATGTAGAGGGTGGTTTCTCCCTCACACTTTCCAATAGATAGGAATCTATCCTACTGTACCATGCTCTTGGCACTTGCTTTAGCCCATAAAGATATTTCTTCAACTTGCACACTTTGTGCTCTTGGCCTTTCTTTTCATAGCCGAGAGGTTTTTCAATGTAAACTGCTTTCATTAACACTCCATTTAGGAATGCTGACTTCACGTCCATTTGGTAAACATTCCACTTATTTTGTGTTGTTATGGATAGCAATGTTCTCATGGTTTCCATTCTCGCAACCAGTGCGAAAGTTTCCTCATAGTCTATCCCATGCTTCTGCTTATACCATTTGACAACAAGTCTGGCCTTGTGTCTCTCTATTTTGCCTTCAGCATTACTCTTGGTCTTGTAGACCCATTTCACTCCAATGACATCTTTACCTTTTGGGAGTTCAACCAAATCCCATGTCTTGTTTCTTTCTATGGCATTAATCTCTTCATCCATAGCTTCTATCCATTTCCTATATTTAATAGCTTCTTCAAAGTGGATAGGGTCATCAACATGAAAATATAAAGAAAACAAAGAATTCATACCTTCATTTGTTGCCTCTTGTTCATAAATGTCATTTAAATTACTGAACTTCTTCCCTCTTTCATTAGGTGTACAAGTCCTTGAAGAAGCACTCGAATTTCCTCCTTATGGTGTGCTTGGAGAAGCACATTCATTTCTCCTCAAGGGCGTCTCTTGCTGCCCTTGTGTTGGTGCTGCTATTTGGGGATGTATTTCAGTCAACTCATCATCATTTTCATCATGAGATGAACAATGTTTAACATTCATTGTTTTCTCTATGCTTCCATCCCAAGCTTCCTCCTCAATGAATTGAACATCTATGCTCATAATAAACTTCTTGGTGAATGGGTTGTACAACCTGTAAGCTTTGGATTCCTCAGTGTATGCAATGAAAATACATTTCTCCCCCTTGCTATCCAAATTCTTCCTTAGCTGATCCGGAATGTGTGCATAAGCCACACATCCAAAAACTTTCATGTGTGTGGCACCTTGCATTGTGCCACTCCATGCTTCTTCCGGCACTTTGTTCATAACTGCTTGTGTAGGGCACCTATTCAAAATGTATGCTGCACAATGGACAGCTTCAGCCCAATAATCATTAGGCAAATGCTTTGCCTCTAACATACTCCTTACCATATCCATTATTGTTCTATTCTTCCCTTCGGCAATTCCATTTTGCTGCAGAGTATATCTAGTTGTAAATTGATTATGAATCCCATTTTCTCTACAAAAACATAGAAAATATTTAAAGATATAATCATCTCCTGTATCAGTCCTTAAGACTTTGATATGCAGCCCACTTTGGTTTTCCACAAGTGCTTTGAAATTGCAAAATCTTTCAAACACTTCACTTTTGTTTTTCAAAAAGTAAACCCAAGTTTTTCTAGTAAAATCATGAATAAATGTTAAGATGTAATGGTTGCTAGAAAGTGATGGAATTTGCATCCGTCCACAGAAATCTGAGTGGAAAATATCTAAGGGTGCTTTTGCCCTTATGATTTTCTTGGAAGGAAAACTTTCCCTGTGTTGTTTCCCCAAGATACAACCTTCACAAAGGCTGTCTGGTTTCTCAATCAATGGAAAACCTCTTACCATTCCTTTTCTATTCAACAAGTTAAGACCTCCAAAGTTGAGATGTCCAAATCTCAAGTGCCACAACCAATTGTCATCTTTTGGTTCGCCTTGGAAAGCCTCTTATGTCACTGCTGCTACTTCTTCTTCATGTTTCAAATCTTCTCTCATCCTAAGATGGATCGTGTTGTTCCTTGTCATCTTCACTTTAGTGATACATTGTTTTCTCGGTGGTTTATCCATGATGGTGCAAACATCATCCTCAAAGAAAACATTGTACCCCTTTTGAACAAGTTGTCCAATACTGAAGAGGTTACATTTCATTCCTGTAACATAATAAACATTTGATATGGATTTCTTTTCACCTTTCCTTGTTAAAACATTTACATCTCATTTTCCTATAACAAAAAATTTACTATTAGTCCCTAGTGTGACTTGTCACTTCACACTTTCATCTAACATAGAAAACATGGCTATGTTTTTGTCATATGGTTACTACAACCAGAGTCTAGAAACCATAAATATTCACTCTTTTCCTCAGCCATATTCCAAGCCAAAAACAATTTATCTTGGCTGATATTTTCTCTAGTAAAAATTGCCTTTGTTCCATTACCCATATCATGTTGCTTCTTCCTACATTCACTTGCATAATGTCCATATTTTTTACAATAGTGACATTGGACATTGGATTTATCATACCTTTGTCCTTGAGCATGTTTCTGACCACTTTGCTGGCTGATGCCTTGGCCTTGATGCTGATTTGGATTGCTGCCCCTTCCTTTAGCATTTGCTGGACTGTTTCTTCCACCTCTGTTTTGGCTTCTGCCACTTCCTCTCTTGTTTCCTCTTCCTTGCCCTCTTCCTCTTCTGAAAGACATCTGGGTCTTAAAGGCACACTCTAGAGATGAGTTTTCATTTCTACCCAATCTTTGCTCATGTGTCATCAATGATGCATGTAGTTCATCCACTGAAAAATTTGTGAGATCCTTGGTCTCTTCTATGGTGGTGACAATCACATAAAACCTTGAGGGTAGGCTCCTCAATATTTTTTACACAATCCTCCTTTCTTCAAGAGTCTCTCCATGAGACCTTATCTGTGTGACCATGCCAATCACATGAGTGAAGAATGAGTCAATGTTGTCTGACTCCTTCATGCAGAGATTCTCAAAGTCTCTCCTCAGCAACTGTAGTTTTTTTGTCTTCACTTTCTCCATGCCTTGATAGGCTGTCTTGAGAGTTTTCCATGCTTCATATAAGTGCCTTGTTTTGTGTCTTGGGTGCATGTAGTCTAAGGTGTGAAAATAAGGGCCTTGTTTTACTAAAACAAAAGTGCTCTAGATGTACCTCTCAAGATAAAAACAATCTGATTTGTAGATCTCTAAATACCTCAAAAAATATCACCAACAAACAGGAAAAAAATTTGTTTATATTTATTTTTTCCACAAAACTCACCAAATATATCAAATAATATCTAAACCCTCGATCATGGAAAGCGAAATTAAACCTTGGAAAATTGTCGTGGTGATAGAAATAATGTGCCCTAAACCCTGTAATGTGATTTTCTCTGTCAGGAAACCCTTGAAGCATAAAATATTTGAAAACCCATTCTCTGTTAAGAAAACGAACAAGCAGAATTAGCACCAAACAAGTGGAGCGGGAAAATAACTTTGAATAGGCCGCCAAATTAAATTTCCATGTGTTTTCCCTTAACATCATAAGACTGACATTTTGGCTCCTAAACGTTGCAAGATTGACACTTGGCCCTAAATGATGCAAGACCGACGGTATCCCTAAACGTCGCAAGACCAATGTTTGTCTCCAAAACATTGGTATTCCGACGGTTTCGCCCTTAATGTCGCAAGACTGACAATATCCCTAAATTTTGCAAGACCGACGTATGTCTACTAAACATCGCAAAACTGACGTATGTCTCCTGAACGTCGCTATTTCGATGGTTTTTCCTTAAAAGTTGGTATTATGATGATTTTCATAAATGTCGTTGTTACAACGATACTCCAGAAACATCGTTATAGTGATGCTTGTTGGTGGGATTAAAAAAATGAGAAAAATTGGGGAAATTTCTGACAATACATCAAAAGTGTCGGAATTTTTACCATATGTACTAGTGACATATGACAAGGAGTTGTATGCCTCGATTCAAAGCACAAAGAAGTGGAAACACTACATGTTCAGCAAGGACACCATCATTCACATAAATCACCAGCCCTTGTTGTACCTTCAGTTGCAAACCAAGCTTAAACAAGCATGTAATTTCATATGGATGGGATTCCTCTGACAGTTCCACTTAGTAGTAAAATACAAGAAGGGCACTAACAAGAAAGTGGGAGATATGCTTTCTTGCCCTCCTATTTTTGCATCAATAGTTCTGCAAAATTCTTATTTATCTCTTGAAAGTTACACTAAACAATATGATGATGTGATTATCTATAGGAGATTTATGCAAAATTGACGCATGGATCGCAAGTGGATAATTATCACTTGCAGGGAAAAGTATTGTACCATCTTGGAACATTTTTTATCCCCACCAATTAACGGATACATGTAATCATAGAGGCACATAAATCTCTTATGTCAGGTCATTTTGGTGTAGAAAATAATTTGTGCCATTTACAAAGGTTTTGGTTTTGTCCTCACGTGAAAAATATTGTGACTCGATATGTAAAGGGATGTGTGTTTTGTTCAGTTTGTATGCCCTATAATATAAAATTAGGGCTCTACACACCACTACCTATTCTAAGTCATCCCTAGAAAAGTGTGTCAATATATTTTATAGGTGTTTTCCCTTTATCTAGGACAGGTCCTGAATATTTTTATGCTTTTGATGATTGATTTAGCAAACTTTGCGTCTTGATGCCTTGTAAGAAGTAGGTCACTACATAGCAGACTGCTCATCTCTTCTTAAAATTTGTATGGGTCCATTTGTTTCTTCCCACATCCATTGTGTCTGATTGAGACTCTTTCTTTCTTGGAGAGTTTTGGATGAGTTTGTGGAGAATGATAAACACCAAGTTGAAGAGGAGCATGAAATTTCATTCACAGACCAACATAAAAACATAGGTTGTAAACTGCACAGTGATACATATACTCTGAGGCTATTATGACTAACATCCCAAGTTCTGAGATGAGAAGCTTCCTTATGTACAACATGCATACAACCGAGCAATGCATTCATCCACTTAGAGCTCACCATTAGAAACGTGCTTTGGATAGTTTCTGAAGGATCCCTTAGACATGGTGTTTTGGAGATATGAACATTCCAGTGGGAAGGATGACAAGCAAAAAGCACAAAATTGCGTTTAGTGGATATAGATGATTCAACAAGAAGTGTAGGAGCAGTTGGAGAAAATTTAGGCTCGATACAAAGAATGACATGACAAGCACCAAATCGATCACCAATTCTAGGTTGGAGACAAAGTGTGGCTTCACATAAGCAAATATAGGATGAAAAGAGAATGAAATAAGTTGAGACCAATCCGATATGGCCCATTCACCATATTACAGAATATTGGAGAAAATTATATTCATCTTGAGTTGCGAGAATATATTCAAATGTACTCAAAGGTCAACATTGAAAATTTGAAGCTTTATGAGCCTCCGTTGATCATTGAAACCGAAGAGGTCAGATAGGTTACTATAGTGGACGATTTCACACTAAAGTACTTGGAAAAGCTACCAAAGGACATAATTCTCGAAAAGAAGACTACGACTTCACGATGGGCAGACATGGAGTATCTTCATATTGGCTTGAAAGGAATGCATCCAAGTAAGGCTCAATGGATTGAACATGAGAAAATGAGGGAGTAATTACATCACATTCAAATTGACTGATAACTATTTTGGTGGTCCAAAAGCTCCTGAGTAGGGAGGAATGATCTAAGTCGATCCAGAAATACAAGTGGCCTAGAAAAGAGCTCAAAAATTAAAGTCATCAGATGGAAGCGAAACTAGGATCAGATCATAGTGCACTTTTCCTTGATTCCAACGATGTGAACACACTGAAATCTGAATTTGTATTATTGAGTTATAGTTGGTCAAATCTCTTGTCAAAATGGGCAAAGTGGAAGTATTAACGAGGTAACAATTTGGCAGAGACCCATTGCATGAAATTCACTCACTGGAACAGGAGAATTTGTCTCCTACTTAATTTTCCTAATATCCCTTATTTTCTCAAAGGATTTTTTTGGCTATATACTTAAAAATTTGAAAAATGTGTTGATGAGCCTCCACCCTTGCCAACCAAACCACTCCATATGTATTATATATAATGTAAATGGTGGGGTTTGAAAATACCTGACCCAGTTAGGTTGGATGGCCACCACGGTAGTTCCCAAAAAATAAATACCAAAAATTATATGCAACTGCCGAGACCTATCATAACCATCGCATTGTTAAAACAATTTCACACCATATTTGTTGTGGTTAGGGTTTGAACCCTGTCTTCCCCCACCAAATCAGCCAACCTTACCATTGGGCCAACGACCTATGCCTTGGCCAATATTTCCAAATAAATATATAAGAACTTAAACCATTTTATTAATATAATGGTTGAGGGAGGAGGGCACGGAACCAGGAGTGGCCTGGAAAGCAGAGCATATCTTGGAGATGTTGAAAAGATTCCCTTAGAGGGCCAAAGATGTCAGTGTCAGAATTTGACACATTTATAGAAATTTTTGCATGCTTTCACGCCATAAATCCATCTATGTAGTCTATTTCTGAAGCCAAGGTCACCATTTGCAGGCCATCATCTGAATTGGAGGTATAAGGGTTTTTTTTGTAAAATTTACTTGTAACTGATTTCCTTGATGCCACTTAATGAAAAAAATTCCTACATGCTTTTGACGTGGGCCAGGAGATGTAGCCCACATTCGCTGAACTCCGTAGTAAATTCTTTTGTTTCTTTGATCTCATGCTTGGTTATGATTTTATTTTGTTTTCATGTGGTTTAAGTTGTTAATATGCTCTTTTATATGCAGTCCTCAATGCATCCTTGAAGTTAAAATATCTAGATCACTAATTATATATGAAAGTAATCCATATGTTGAATCTTTCGAGAGTCAATATTAAAACATTAGATCCATCTAATTTTGAATATTCATCATCGTTTATTTTACAAACAAAGAAAAATATAACATTTTTTTGGTTAAAAATAAAATTCAAGGCTAAAGTTAATAGGTTTCACATCATTGTGGATTATTTGTTGTTCACATTTGTTATAGTGATAAAGCATAAAAAATAGAATAAGATTAGCACTACATGAAAATGATGAGGCAAGATACCTATCTAAGAGAACGATTCCTCTCAATGTCCTTATGTGCTTCCCTCACGCCAACTGATACAAGGATAAATTGAAAAGTGTGGCATTCATAAAGTGAATAAAGAAGGGTTTCCTTGTGAATTAGCTGAATCCTTCAACCAAAAAGCTATGAAGTACATTGATTGGATGTTGGTTGAGCTCATAACGAACCTGAAGAAGTATCTCAACTTAGGTTTTCTCCTATATACTAATATGTGGCTTTTTTTTTAACAAATTTTCAAACCCTTGATGCTTCTAAGCCATGTATTGGTATTCTTGTTTGAGCTTCATAACTATGTAGGTCAATGATCCAACACACTTTATTTGTAGCCTCTGATAACATTATTTAGAATCAATAAACCCATCCACCTATGGTAATAATTTCTACAAGAAGTTAATCTCACATTTTTCATGGGCTCATATCCACACTAGCTAATAGTAATACCATAATAAAATTACTACACACCATTGTTATTGTTTTATAATATTATAATTATATAATATCATATATTTATAAAACAAAATAGCCTTAAAATATACAAATTATATTAGCCACCCTACTATCTCAATGAGATCGAGTAAGTAACTAACAATCACATAACCAAATATGTGAGGTCAAGTAAGGATACAATAACCATTAGATTTTATATAATGACTTTTATTATTCCATATATATATATATATATATATATATATATATATATTTATTAATATTACAAATTTAGAATTATTTTAAAGAAAAAATAATCATTTAAATACTTAATATGTATCCTAATATAAAAAATATATATTATATTTTACTACAAATTTATAACTCAAATTTCATATAATAATACAAAATTTTCCATGATCAAAATTTATAACAACCCATAAGACATAATATCAAATATTCCATGTTAATGGATTTCTGTGTTTCCATATTTTAATTAGATTATAAGACACCATAAGCAACTTACATTACCACTTTAATATTTATTCAATTTCCTTGAATCACATAACCAAACATGTTAGGTATATGTATCCTAACATAGAAAATATACATTATATTTTACTTCAAATTTATAACTCAAATTTCATATAATAATACAAAATTTTCCAGCATCAAAATTTATAACAACCCATAAAGCATAATGTCAAGTATCATACACCTTGATCCTTCCATGTTAATAGATTTTTGTGTTTCCATATTTTAATTAGATTATGAGACACCATAAGTAACTTACATTACCACTTTAATATTTGTTCAATTTCCTTGAATCACATAACCAAAGATGTTAGATCAAGTAAGGATTACAATAACCATTAGGTTTTATATAATTACTTTTATCATTCCATATATATAATATTGACATTACAAATTAAGAATTATTTTAAAGAAAAGGTCATCATTTAGATACTTAACATTTATCCTAACATAGAAAATATACATTATATTTTACTACAAATTTTTAACTCAAATTGCATATAAAAATACAAAATTTTCGATCATCAAAATTTATAACAACCCATAAAGCATAATGTCAATGATCATACACCTTGATCTTTTTGTGTTTCCATATTTCAATTAGATTATGAGACACTATAAATAACTTACATTAACACTTTAATATATATTCAATTTCCTCGATGTAGTGAAAAATATCATATAACCCTTTGCTTATTAGTCCATACCGAAAGCATTCGAAGGACTATGGCAACAGTAAGAGATTTGACTTGATATAAATATGCACTGACTAATTTCAATACAATCTATTTAACAAAACTTTTATTAAAACATTATAATTAAAATTATAAAAAAATATTTGTTTTTAACGAAACTTTCTATTAAAACATTATACTTCAAATTATTAAAAGATATTTATTTTTAAATTAATTGGACAATAAGGTTTAAAGCTCAAACCTTAGCTTCAAACCTTACTGCGAGCTTCACGTTTTTCAACGTATTCATATTTTTTCCAAATAATATAATCAAAGTTTATTTTTCTCCCATGCATATAATGTTTGGGTAAATACTATGCAGGGCTGGATATACTTGGATGCATAAAACTGATATGAAATATTAAATGTTTCTACTTATTATAAGTGAATTGTGCATACACACAAAATAATGATATTTTTTTGGAGGGAGCTCTTTGGGACCTGTGGCCCCCATGTAGTTGGTTGTCATAAGATTTGATACCTTTTCTTATATCTTCCAACAAGAAAATATATAATCAATTGAGATTGATGTCTTACCTTTTTTCAGAATTATTTCTTGAAAGACGTTATGTATGCTTCCATCCGAGGATCCTATATTTTTTTATTACCTATTTGCTATTCTAATATTATTTTTTATTATTTTAAATAATATTTTTTATTATTTTATTTTAAATAATAAGTTTTATTTGTTTTTTCCTCATTTTCTTAATATTCGAGTTTGGCAAAAAAAAATTTAAATTCATTCTAAAAGTTATTTCATTTTTTTTTTAATATTACTTGATTTTTACCTATTTTCCATATGAAATTGAGTCTAAAAATTATTTCGAATTGGGAAATTGAACACATTTAATTGAAAAGAAATTGGGAAATTGGACACATTTATTTCTTATTTCTATTTTTTATAAGAAATTTGGAAATTGAGCACATTTATTTGAAAAGAAATTTCATACTAAAAATTATTTTAACTTTTTATAATATTACTTTACTTTTATCTATTTTTCATAAGCTAGCTTTAAATTTCAGCTAAAATCACTTCAGTCTTAAACGAGGTTGGTATAAAGACACCAGGGCCTGGTTAAACCATTGGGAGATTGACGAGAATGTTGCATTGCAAAACATTAATAACATTAAAAAAATTGTTACTTCTAAGTTCAAAGAAAAAATGTGGTGTGAGAAAGATCTAGCAACTAAAAGAAAATGAAGATATTATAAGGAGGTCATCAATCCCACCCTCGAAGATAAAAAGTATCTCTCTGTTTTAGCTAGCTCAAAGAAGAAAATTAATGTATCCAAGATTAGAACTAACTCTCATGAGCTCCATAGTGAAACAGGTCGTTGGACAGTTCCTAAAACACCATGGATGGAAATGATCTTCCATCTATGTGAGAATATGAATATCGGGGATGAAAATCACTTTCTCTTAGAGTGCCCCACGTACAACCATATTAGAGCTCAATTTCATAATATTCTTTGCAATACTGACCTTCTTAGCCTTTTAAGATGTCAAAATGGAGGCTTCTCTCCACGCTTTTTGAGCACAGGAATAAAATCTTAAATCAAACTAAATAAATCTTTTCTTTAGGTCCCATACACCAAATATTGGTCTCACTAAACATTAACCATCATCATCATCATCATCATCAGTAAAAAAAATCTATCCATTATTTGTAACGATTTTTTTTTTGTAAGCTTAGGTGGTACCTTCAATTTTCTATTATTTGTAACTCTTTACTTTTCTCGAAATCCCTCAATATATAATACTTTTATTAAAATAAATATCTATATATATTTTATATTTAAATCTAAATATATATTTATGCTTTATATTTAACTCTATATATTTTTTATATTGATTATTTTTTCCATAATATTTAATAACACAACATTTAATAAAAAAAAATTAATCCACGATTTCTAACTTTTTACTTTTCTGGAAATCCCTCAATATATAATACTTTTATTAAAATATACGTATTCAAATAAGTATCTCGACATATTTTATATTTAAATCTAATTATATATTTATGTTGTATATTTAACTCCATATATTTTTTATGTTAACTTTTTTTTGTGTTTTTTCAAAGGCTTTGTTTACTCTCGCCAAATTTTCAGTTTGAATAATTTTTGGATTGGTTTTCAATCAAAATTTAACATCATTCAAAAAATATATTTCAACCACAATTTTAATATTAGAAATGGGTTGAACATGATGGAAAATTTTGGCACTTAAATCTGTCAAAAAAATTTAAATTTTACTTAGAAATAATGTCCCATATGTAGATTACAATTTAAATTTGTTTTTGAATACATAAATGTATTCAACACCATGAGAAATCTTTAAAGGCACTAAAATTCTACATATTCAACAACTTAAACTCATGTTTTTAAAAATGTCTATCTAATTTTAGTTAAAATTAACCAAAAAAAATATCTTAAAAACCATTTCAAAAACCTTAAACTACACAGTTTTTAACTATTTAACTATTTTGTTAATATTTTTTTAAAATAAGCATTAATACTAATTTAGTTATATTGCATTAATAACATTTTTTATATTCTAATTGAAATAAATAAATAAGTAACATAAGTCAATATTATTACTAAATTAGTTCCCCAAATTAATAATCAAATATTTCTCAAATATCCAAATTAAACAGTTTAAAGTATTTAAAACATGTGTCTCATTTAAATTTCACGTTAAAATTAATAAAAAATTATGGCCGCGACTTGCTATTCCCAAAGAAAGTTTTCTTTCATGAATATAAGCAATCCCTTTGGGCTGAAACATTTCTTTGGGATGTGTAATTTATTAAAGATTGACTCCACCTCTATTCCAATTCGATGGGTCTTACCCTTTATGTTTTGCTAGTTGCATTTGATTTGAAAATAGAAGGGTTCTCAACTTACTTTTAATTTTTGTCTAGAATGTTTAGACCAACTCCATTAGGTGTTTCATTTATTTTAGAGTTTTGTTTGTTGCGTTCATGCTTGAGTTTAAGAAATTTGTATATTTCTTCACTTATTGGTTGTGAAAGATTGTGTTCTACATGTGCCATTATGATGAAATTATTTCTTTTGCTTCCTCGACTTTGAGGTCAACGATGTTAGTATCATGATTAGAGTTACCAAATTATTCTTCGTAATTTTTCCAAATTTAAATTTAACTTTCACATATTATTTTGTATTTCTTCGTATTCCTTTTTATTAGTTCTCGTTATGAGGCATGGGATTATAGTAATTGGAAACGAGAAACAAGTTTTAAAAATTACTTCTTCTTCTTCTTTTTATTATTATTATTACTATGAATTTTTGCAGTTTATATATCGTATTTGACTCTCTTAAACTTATAGTAATTTATTTCAATGTTTTGGCTTCTTCCCGAAGTAGACTATAGGTTATATTATTTTTGTCATTCATTTTTTTTTGCAGTTGCAGACTAATGTTAGCATTAGTGTGACAATATAAAATGCTAGTGAATTTTGATGTTAGGGATGAGATTTGGTTTGAAGATATGTAGAATGGCTTCACACCATGCCACTATGCTGCTAGTACAGCAACCACATCCAAAATGTAGTACTGCAGCCACGTCTCGTATCTACATGTATGTTGACACATATTCAACACCTTTCCTTTTTGTTGCCAAATTAACCCCAGCAACAGAGGCGATAGCTATTTCCCAGTTTCTTTCGTCTTTCGATCAGTTACCAAGGGTGATCTCTGCTTTCCATATTTGGCCTTCCAGACATGTATATCCATGGAGTAGATTGAAGGGAATGCAAACAAAATAGGGATTGAATGTCATACTGGGTCTAAACAAGTTCAATGGCACCTCCTCTCCTAGGCATGGGGGTTAAAATTCTCAGGCTCATGACTTACTGTGCGTGCCCTTTGGGATATATGTGGTCAGGGTCTAAACAAGTTCAATGGCACCTCCTCTCCTGGCCATGGGGGTTAAACTGATCAGGTTCATGAGTTATTGTGCGTGCCCTTTGGGATATATGCGGTCATGGTCTAAACAAGTTCATTGGCACCTCCTCTCTTGGGCATGGGTGTTAAATTGCTCGTGGGCATGTTGAGCGGACTTGCAAGACACCACCTGATGAGCAGGTGATGAAGGTGGGAAAACAAAGGTTGTAATAACCTACATTTTTCTCTTGTGGATATTTAATGTGATCTCAACAAACCAGTGTTAATTGTTGTTGCATAATAGTGTGTCAGCTTTTCTCAGGAGCCATAGGTAGGTTTATGTCTGCTTTCTAGAGGAATTAAAGGTTAAAATAAAAACGTAAGTTGTAAATAATTGCAAAACTATGTTAATGAAAATGTAGCAGCTTGGAACTACAAGTTTGAAATTCTATTTGAAATTTGTTGCAAACCAATGTGCTTATCGTTTATTACTGGCAGCATACACCAACATGATTAGTCAAATTTAATTGCAATATTGGTTTGCGGGACAAATGCTACTGCATAAAAACTAATTTCCATTTGAGAATCTTCAGAAAAAACTACAGGAAAAGATGTGAAATTTGTTGATTACTCCCAATGTTGCTTTAATCGCTTACTCGCATATGCTCCTTTTCATAAACTACTGCCCTGGAGCTGTATCTGGAACTAGCAAGAATGTTGGCTCCATTGCTCGATGTTTCAATTCACTTGTCTCTGAAACCTTTGTATTTTCCTATGTCTATAATTCCTCTGCTGGTGGTTATGTGTCCAAATCATTAGTGCAATTTCAATAACCCAGCCTACCTAGATACCTCCTAGGTGTTGGAATTTATAAAAATTCCAGAAAAAACCAGAGAGAATAATACTCTCCTCTTTAACATAGAGAAATAAAAAGATTTCTTCACTGGAGATAAAGTCTTTCACTTGAAAAAACTATTTCATCAACTTCAAAAAAAACTATTACAAAATCTCCTCTCACTGAGGGAATACAAAATGCTGGACTGCTTCTAACACAGTGCCAAACAGACTTCATTGTCTCACAAAATTACACACTCTGTCACTTTGTAAAAGAGTGCTGCTGTGTTTTAAAAATACTCTTTGTCTCTTTGAAAATACACTGTTGTATATACAAAATGCACTCTGCTGTGCGTTTTAAAAACAAAACATAACACTGTCAGTTACAAAGGCTCTCGGGCCTTTTATATGTCGTAACACATATTACATTAAAATTAAAACTAAAGCTATATGCCCTTTCGGGCCCACCCAAAATGAAGGCATATATTAAAAACATTGAAATGTTTTAACATTACCTCTTATAACAAAGGACCTTATAAAAACTCCATCGCGCTTAAAAAAAACATATTAAAACAAAACATTACAAACCTTTGCATCACTTGATGAAATAAACATAATCCGCCGGACTTCAAAAAGGATCAAACCATATTTCATCGCGGGATTTTGCATAACACAAAATTGGCCGCTGACATAATAAAATGTGTGCGTGATGGATTATAGAATCGAGCATATAAATCCATATTGCATTCGCCCAAAGCTTGCTGATGCAAGCACAAAGTGTAACGCGAAACCTTTTATCAATTTCGCTGAATAAACTCCATCAGATCCAGTTCAATAACAAAAAAAATGGTTCACATAAAAATCTCCAATGCTGATTTGTACGCCGGACGCGATGAACCAAATTAACTGTTGCCTATAAAGTGGATCGGGTCCGGTCTTCATTTCACTGTTCAATCGGGCCATATACAATACTTTTGATTCTGATGGAGGAACGGACCTGCGTTCATCATTTAACTGTGGCCTATTATATGGGTCGGTTCCGGACTTACATATAATAAAATCAAGCCATAACACTATGTTCTATCGCCGATATAACAATCGGGCCGAAAACAAAATGCTTCTGATGAATATATAAAATGTGTCGCGTGGTCTTGTGGGACCCGCGGACCTTGGCTTAAGTGGAGGGCGATTGTTATATGAAATAACATGCGATGAACTCATCGCATCGGGCCATAAAATAAAAAGGGTTGTGGTTTCAATTTACTCGTTCCGATTGCGGAACTCGCCACATCAACAAGACACTGTGGGGACCACGTTTAATAAAATAACGCCCACATTGTTTCAAAATGCTTTGTTTCTATTTTACCACTCTGTTTTGAAATACAGAGTACTGCATAAAAAAAACGAACTGATTGTTCTCAAAATTAGAAGGCAGTCCTGTACACGGGCTTTTAAACAATTTTAGCAAGTGGCTTTGAGTACATAATCCTAGAGAAAAAAACTGGAAAGTGGCTTTGCACAGGGACAGTTGAAAGTAACATTTCAACACTCCCCCTTACTTTCAGCTGCTGGATTATCAGTCATACCCAGACTTTTCCTCAAAAACTCAAAACTCTTCTGCCCCAATGGCTTGGTTAGAATGTCTGCAAACTGCTCCTGAGTTCTGCAGTGTTCCAAAACAATTTCTCCATTGTTTACCAATCCCCTGATGTAATGAAACTTTGTGTCAATGTGTTTCATTCTCTTGTGAAACACAAAATTCTTAGATAATGCAATAGCTAATCTATTGTCACAATAAATGACAGTTCCTTTTTCTTGCTCTTGGCACAAACTTCTTAGCATCCTCCTCATCCAAATTTCTTGACACGCTACTGCTGTAGCTGCCACATATTCTACCTCTGCTATAGACAATGCTACAATAGCCTGT
This sequence comes from Pinus albicaulis, assembly GCA_034641835.2. Lineage (NCBI taxonomy): Eukaryota > Viridiplantae > Streptophyta > Pinopsida > Pinales > Pinaceae > Pinus > Pinus albicaulis. The sequence goes on from CM076579.1 coordinate 1,485,672,220, forward strand.
TTTTTAGAAGCCCATGAAATGGCTCCTGAACCCATGTGAAAAACATAACCAGAAGTGCTCTTTCGATCATCAACACGTCTAGCCCAATCATTGTCAGTGTATCATATTAAATCTAAAAATTTTTAAAGCAGTATATAAAATACCAAACCTTTTAGTACCTTTAACATACCTCAGAATCCTTTTTGTTGTCTGCCAATGTGCATCCTTTGGCCTCTCCATGAATCTGGAAATCAAACTAACAACATGCATTATATAGGGCCTACTTGCAGTCAAATACATGAGGCTGCCAACTATGCTCTTGTACAAACTAGGATCAAAATCCTTGCTGCTGTCCTCTCTGCTGAGTTTTAATCCCATCACTGTAGGAGTGATTGCTGCTTTGCTCTCCTGCATATTAAATATTTCCAGCACTTCATTAATATATTTTTCCTGTGAGATAAAAATTTCATTTTCATCTTGTTCTACTTCTATTCCTAAGAAGTATCTCAACAAACCCATGTCAGACATTTCAAATTCTTCTTTCATGACTGTTTTAAAATTTTCAATAAGGTAATCATCATTACCTATGAAAATAACATCATCAACATATAAAACCACAATCAACATTTTACCATCTTTTTCTTTGATGTAGAGGGTGGGTTCTCCCTCACACTTTTCAAATCCATTTTCCAATAGATAGGAGTCTATTCTACTGTACCACGCTCTTGGTGCTTGCTTCAGCCCATAAAGAGCTTTCTTCAACTTGCACACTTTGTGCTCTTGGCCTTTCTTTTCATAGCCGAGAGGTTGTTCAATGTAAATCTCTTTCATTAACACTCCATTTAGGAATTTTGACTTCACGTCCATTTGGTAAACTTTCCACTTGTTTTGTGCTGCTATGGACAGCACTGCTCTCACGATTTCCATTCTAGCATCCGGTGTGAAATTTTCCTCATAATCTATCCCATGCTTCTGCTTATATCTTTTGACAACAAGTCTTGCCTTGTGTCTCTCTATTTTTCCTTCAGAATTACCCTTGGTCTTGTAGACCCATTTAACTCCAATGACTTCTTTACCTTTTGGGAGTTCAACCAAATCCCAAGTCTTATTTCTTTCTATGGCATTAATCTCCTCATCCATAGCTTCTATCCATTTTATATCTTTAATAGCTTCTTCAAAGTGGATAGGGTCATCAACATGACAATATAAAGCAAACAAAGAGTTCATACCTTCATTTGCTGCCTCTTCCTCATAAATGTCATTTAAATTTCTGAACTTTTTTCCTCTTTCATTAGGTGTACAAGTGCTTCAAGAAGCACTTTAATTTCCTCCTTGTGGTGTGCTTGTAGAAGCACTTTCATTTCTCCTCAAGGGTGTCTCTTGCTGCCCTTGTGTTGGTGCTACTGTTTGGGGATGTATTTCATCCAACTCATCATCATTCTCATCATGAGATAAGCAGTGTTTAACATTCACTGTTTTCTCTATGCTTCCATCCCAAGCTTCCTCCTCAATGAACTGACCATCTCTGCTGACAATAAACTTCTTAGTGGATGGGTTGTACAACCTGTAAGCTTTGGATTCCTCATTGTATCCAATTAAAATACATTTCTCCCCTTGCCTCCAAATTCTTCCTTCGATTGGAATGTATTGCATAAGCCACATCCAAAAACATTCATGTGTGTGCCTTGCATAAGCATCATGTCTTAAACACTTTGTTCATAGCTTCAACCCGCTGTAGAACTTTCTTCAAAATGCTCTTGCACAATGACTCATTTAATAATCATTAGGCAAATGCTTTTCCTTTAACATACTCCTTACCATGTCCATTATGGTTCTATTCTTCCTTTCGGAAACTCCATTTTGCTGCGGAGTATATCTAGTTGTAAAATGCTTATGAATCCCATTTTCTCTACAAAAACGTAGAAAATATTTAGAGATATACTCACCTCCTTTATCAGTCCTTAGGAATTTGATATGCAACCCACTTGGGTTTTCCACAGGTGCTTTGAAATTGCAGAATCTTTCAAACACTTCACTTTTGTTTTTCAAAAAGTAAACCCAAGTTTTTCTAGTAAAATCATCAATAAATGTTAACATGTAATGGCTGCTAGCAAGTGATGGAGTTTGCATCGGTCCACATAAATCTGAGTGGACAATCTCTAAGGGTGATTTTTCCCTTATGCTTTTCCCGGAAGGTAAAATTTCTCTGTGTTGTTTCCCCAAGATACAACCTTCACAAAGGTTGTCCAGTTTCTCAATCAATGGAAAACCTCTTACCATTTCTTTTATGTTCAACAAGTTAAGACCTCCAAAGTTGAGATGTCTAAATCTCAAGTGCCACAACCAATTGTCATCTTTTGGTTCGCTTTGGAAAGCCTCTTGTGTCACTGTTGCTACTTCTTCTTCATTTTTAAAATCTGCTCTCATCCTGAGAGGGAACATCCTGTTCCTTGTCATCTTCACTTTAGCAATACATTGTTTGCTGGGTGGTTTATCCATGATGGTGCAAACATCATCCTCAAAGAAAACATTGTACCCCTTTTGAACAAGCTGTCCAATACTTAAGAAGCTACATTTCATTCCAGGAACATAATAGACATCTGCTATGGATTTATTTTCACCTTTCCTTGTTAAAACATTTACATCTCCTTTTCCCATAACAGAAACTTTACTATCAGTCCCCTAGTGTGACTTGTGACTTCACACTCTCATCTAGCATAGAAAACATTGCTAAGTTTCCTGTCATATGGTTACTGCAACCGGAGTCTAGAAACCATAAATCCTCATTCTTTTCTTCAGCCATATTACAAGCCAAAAACCAATTATCTTGGCTGATATTTTCTCTAGTGAAATTTGCACTAGTTCTATTTCCCATATCATGTTGCTTCTTTCTACATTCATTAGCATAATGACCATATTTTTTACAATAGTGACATTGGACATTGGACTTATCATACCTCTGTCCTTGAGCATGTTTGACCCTTTCTTTGGCTGATGCCTTGGGAGAGGTCTTTGAATTTGATTCTTTGCCCTTCCTTTAGCATTCTTCATTGTTCTTCCACCTCTGTTTTGGCTTCTGCCACTTCCTCTCTTGTTTCCTCTTCCTTGCCCTCTTCCTCTTCTGAAAGACATCTGGGTCTTAAAGGCACACTCTAGAGATGAGTTTTCATTTCTACCCAATCTTTGCTCATGTGTCATCAATGATGCATGTAGTTCATCCACTGAAAAATTTGTGAGATCCTTGGTCTCTTCTATGGTGGTGACAATCACATAAAACCTTGAGGGTAGGCTCCTCAATATTTTTTACACAATCCTCCTTTCTTCAAGAGTCTCTCCATGAGACCTTATCTGTGTGACCATGCCAATCACATGAGTGAAGAATGAGTCAATGTTGTCTGACTCCTTCATGCAGAGATTCTCAAATTCTCTCCTCAGCAACTGTAGTTTTTTTGTCTTCACTTTCTCCATGCCTTGATAGGCTGTCTTGAGAGTTTTCCATGCTTCTTTGGATCTCTTAGCTGCTACTATTCTTGGAAAAACACTCTCATGCATTGCTTGATACAAAAAGTAGAGGGATCTAGAATCCTTCTTCTTATTTCTCTTCAACAGTTCCTTCTCTGCCTGAGTTAAATCATTAAACTCATTTTCATCTACTGGCTCTTCAAATCCATCCTCAACAAGTTCCCATAAGTCTTCAGAAGCAAACAGGGCTCTCATGGTTATTGCCCAGTAGTCATAGTTTTTCCCATTAAATTGTGGGAGATGGGTATTTCCAATACCCATGCTAGTGATGGCTCCAGCCATTACTGCACTCTTAACTATGCTTCAAAATACTTGACTGTGTTTTTAAAACAACTAACTGTCTTCAACAGTAACACAAAAAAAATGACTTGAGAAATACCTTGGATTCTTCTTGACTGAGTCTTCACTCTGCTGGAGAAGCTGCTGCAACAAATAACTCCTTCCATCAACTTGTTTGACACCTTCAAAGAGCCTGGATTAGCTCTGATACCATGTTGGAATTTATGAAAATTCCAGAACAAACCAAAGAGAATAATACTCTCCTCTTTAACACAGAGAAATAAAAATATTTCTTCACTGGAGACAGAGTTTTGCACTTGAAAAAACTATTTTATTAACTTCAAAAAAAACTGTTACAAAATATCCTATGACTGAGGGAATACAAAATGTTGGACTGCTTCTAACACAGTGCCAAACAGACTTCACTGTCTCACAAAATTAAACACTCTTTCACTCTATAAAACAGTGTTGCTGTGTTTTGAAAATACTCTTTGACTCTTTGAAAATGCATTGCTTTGTATACAAAATGCACTCTGTTGTGAATTTTAAAAATAAAACATAACACTATCAGTTAGAAAGGCTCTCGAGCCTTTTATATGTCATAACAGATATTACATTAAAATTTAAACTAAAGCTATATGCCCTTTCGGGCCCACCCAAAATGAAGGCGTATATTAAAAACATTGAAATGTTTTAACATTACCTCTTATAACAAAGGACCTTATAAAAACTCCATCGCAGATAAAAAAAACCATATTAAAACAAAATATTACAAACCTTTGCATTGCGTGATGAAATAAACATAATATGCTGGACTTCAAAAAGGATCAAACCATATTTCATCTTGGGATTTCATGTAACACAAACTTGGTTGCTAACGTAATAAAATGTGTGCGCGATGGATTATAGAATCGAGCATATAAATCCATATCGCATCTGCCCAGAGCTTGCTGATGCAAGCACAAAGTGTAACGCAAATTTTTTTATCAATTCCGCTGAATAAACTACATCGGGTCAAGTTCAATAACAAAACAAATGGTTCACATAAAAATCTTTGATGCTGATTTGTAAGCCAGATGCGATGGATCAAATTAACTGATGCCTATAAAGTGGATTGGGTCAAATCTTCATTTCACTGTTCAATCGGGCCATATACAATACTTCTGATTCTGATGGAGGAATAGACCCACGTTCATCATTTAACTATGGCCTATTATATGGGTCGGGTCCAGACATACATATAATACAATCGGGCCATAACGCTATGTTCTATTGCCGATATAAAAATCAGCCCCAAAACAAAACAGTTCCGATGAATATATAAAATGTGCCGCGTGGTCTTGTGGGACCCGCGGACCCTGGACTAAGTGGAGGGCGATTGTTATATGAAATAACATGTGATGAAATCATCGCATCGGGCCATAAAATAAAAAGGGTTGTGGTTTCACTTTACTCATTATGATTGTTGAACTTGCCACATCAACAAGACACTGTGGGGACCACGTTTAATAAAAAAATGCCCGCAATGCTTCAAAATGCTCTGTTTCTATTTTACCACTTTGTTTTGAAATACAGAGTACTGCATAAAAAAAAAGAACTGATTGTTCCCAAAATCAGAAGGCGGTCCTGTACACGCCTGCTTTTAAACAATTTCAGCAAGTGGCTTTGAGTACATAATCCGAGAGAAAAAAATGGAAAGCGGCTCTGCATAGGGACAGTTGAAAGTAACATTTCAACACTTGCTGAGTGGAAGTTGTTGCTTGTTGCAGACTCTAATGCAACGGTCAAGCTGGAAGGGCTTCGAAAAATGTATAGGCAATACTAGCACTCATTTAAGCATCAAAGCTAGTGCCTCGGTCATTTCCGGACATAGATTGAGATGGAAATTGAATTCCAGGCAAGCCTTGGACACTAATTAACATATCACTCTGAAAAAATCTCACTGGTATTTTCTGTAATTCTTAAAGATACATAGGGAAGATGATGAGCGCTCTGTTAGGGTTTATCGTTCCCATTCTTTGCCGAAACCCTAACGAACTCTACAACCTGTTCACGCACTGACGGCGCTGTCCCGCTCACGCAGCATAGCCCTGCTCACCAGTATGGAGACGGAGACGGGGGGAGGCAGTCAGCCTCCCCCTGCAAATGAAGACAGACAAGAAGTAAGGTCAGATCTAACTAAAGACAATTCTGACAACAAGCAAGAGAATGCAGCGACTCAGAAATCGACCCCTGATTGGAAAAATGAGACGACGCAGGCCACTTCTTCCACCTGCAAGCCCATTGCACTAGAACGACCCAAAATAGACCTACCCAGTCATCGCATCAATGCCAGAATTCAGTACATGAGGGACCATGCCCTTATTGGAAAATTTATAGGGTTCTGGCCAACTGAAAAAGCCCTGCAGGGCTGGATAGTGTCCAAATGGAAGCCCAAGGGAGATGTCACTCTGCAACTAGGACCGAAAGGCTTCTTCACAGCTACTTTCAACTGCCTTGAGGACAGAAACAAGGTAATGGATGAAGGTCCCTATTTTTTCAATTCGGCAGGGTTGTATCTTAGGAACTGGATTGAAAGATTTAACCCAGATCTCGAAAACTTCAACTGGGCACCAGTATGGATTCGTCTGTACTCGCTGCCGCTTGAGTATTGGGATGAGGAATCTCTACAGGCGATAGGAAAAGGACTAGGATAGTTCATAAAAATAGCAGAAGAAACTAAGCTATGAAGGTACACCTCCTATGCTCGAATATGTGTCTACATGCATTTCGACAATGCCCTACCCGACGCTGTAAGTATCTTTCATGATGATTTTGAATGGATTCAACCGTTGGATTATGAACATGTTCCTTTTCATTGTAGAATATGTCATGCTCATGGACATCTCTTAAGAGATTTCCCTTTAACTGTTCAGTCCCGAAGTACAGAAGCGGAAGACAAAGCAGAAGTAGATGGGTTCACCAAAGTCCCCTCCAGAAGAAGACATAACAAGAAATCCTCTTCATCTGGAAAGAAACCTAGCTATACTGCCTCTGCCCTTTCCACCAGCAATAGCTTTGCCTTTCTTGCTCAATCTGACCCTCAGGGTGACTCTACCCCTGCCTCTTTAAGCCATGCTGGCCCTTCTGCCACCCCCTCAAATCAACCCAATCCCGCATCCTCTGCGCCTGATCTTTCAAAGTCGCATTCTGTTGATCAGCCAGATCTCAATCCCTCTACCAAGCAAAAACAGGTGACTTGGGACCCCAACCTCATGGATCTGGAAGGGCATACCTGTAATCCTAATTAGGACAATAACGATCCACTGGATAATGTTTAGACAAATCAAATGGAAGAAGATTCTGAAGGCTTTGACCTTGGATAACTGGATCTCATCGGCCTACAAGATGCTTGTAGAAGGAAAGAATTTGACAAGATCAACCCTCGGCAGCGGTCTCCAAAGTTCAACAGCACAGGAAGTTGGGTATTCAACCAAGCAGTCATTGGGATAGCCTGAAAGTGATGAAGGAAACCAAGAAAAGAGGAAGAAAACTCGATTGGCAGCTTACCATAGCCCTCGGGGAGATATTGGTGGATTCAGGGCAATATCCCAAGCTAACTCGGTTGTTCAAACCCCTAGCAACTAGCTCCCCATGAAGTTAATCTCATGGAATGTAAGAGGGCTCAATGGCCTAGGGAAGTACAGAATGATTAAGAACATGATCCAGAAAGAGAAGCCCCATTTACTCTTTCTTCAGGAAACCAAGTGCAACAGTCAAACGCTGGGCTCAATCCTATCTAAAGCATGGCCCTGCAACAGATCGATCGTCGTGGATGCCTCTGGCTCCTCAGGCGGGCTTGCATTTGCCTGGGATACTCTGTCTCTGCAGGTTAATGACTTCCACGCAACCCAAAATCTCATCCAGGCTTCCTTCCACCCCATGGGAACCAACATACATGGGCATCTGTCCAATGTTTATTTTCCCCAAGATCAGGCAAGCAAGATTGCACTTTTAAACACCCCGGAGCATCTCAATTCCAATAGATCCCATCCCCTTTGGATCATAGGCAGAGATTTTAATATGATCACTCGAATGGATGAAAAATCTGGAGGCAGGTCTAGACTTGATCATGACAGCTCACATTTCAAAAATTTTATCAATAATAATTGGATCATTGATATACCTTTCTGTAATGGAATGTTCACCTGGAATAATGGCAGAATAGGAGGGCAAAAAATAGCTTCTAAATTAGATCGATTCCTCATTTCAGACAATGCCATTCATGTGGGGGGAGATATCACCGGGTCAATTCTCCCTCTTGCGGGCTCTGACCACTGGCCCATCATGCTCCAATGGCAAAACATAGGATCACATCCCAAGAGGCTGTTTAGATTTGAAGCCTTCTGGCTTTCTCATCCTCCCTTTAAAGAAATGATTCAGGCCGCCTGGAGAAGCTATATTCTACCCAAAGGTTCCAAAATGTTCCAGTTTCAGCAGAAGCTTAAGTTTCTCAAAGGACACATCAAAACTTGGAATCAAAATTTCTTTGGAAACATCTTTGTGGAGAAACAGATCCTTGAGCAGAAGATGAAGGACATGCAACATGAAATCATCACTACGGGTAGATCTGAGTCTCTTGCCTCCATGGAGCCTGACCTTCAGAGAAAACTGGAGGATAGATACAAACAAGAGGAAATCCTCTGGCAGCAGAAATCTAGAATTCGTTGGCTGAAGGAGGGTGAAAGAAACACCAAATTCTTTCACAGCTCAACCATTCAACGAAGAATGAAAAATCGAATAGGCCATATCACTAATTAGCAAGGGGAGCGAATGGAGAGGCATGAGGACATGGAAAGAGAACTGGTTGATTATTTCAAGGGTATCCAACAGGAACATCAGGTTAACAGATAGCCAGCTATTGATCAAATCAAGCAGCTTATACCCAACTTGATTACAGCTGAGCATAATCAAATGCTTCTCCGCCCGATCTCTCCTCAAGAGGTGGACACTGCTATGGCACAGCTCAAGGATGGCAAGGCTCCAGGCCCGGACGGATTCACCGCTAGTTTCTTCCACCATTTTTGGGAGCTCATTAAACATGAGGTTTGGCAACTTGTTGAAGAATCGCGAACCATGCACTGGATCTTGCCCTCCCTCAATGCCACCTTCATTGCGCTGGTACCAAAAGAGGAGCAACCCAGCAAACCAGAAAAATTCTGGCCTATTGCCCTTTGTAACGTTATCTACAAAGTCATTTCCAAGATCATTGCCAATAGGCTCAAGCTGCTTCTTCCGCTTCTCATTTTGTCGGAACAAACAGGATATGTGGAAGGGCGTCAAATTCTAGATCGTATAATTCTAACTCATGAAATTATACACTCCCTAAAAGTCTGCAAGAAGCCATGTATGCTCCTTAAAATCGACCTATCCAAAGCTTTTGATAAACTGAATTGGAACTATATTCAGCAAATTTTAAGCGCTTTTGGTTTTGATCACATGTGGATCCACTGGATAATGAGCCTCATCACCTCCTCCTCTCTCTCCATTCTTATCAATGGGATTCCTTCCCCCCTCATCCACCCTTCCAGAGGAATCCAGCAGGGGGACCCCCTCTCTCCCTTCCCCTTTGTGCTCATGGCTGAGGGCCTTGGCAGAATTATTCACAATGAGGTTTGCAATAGTAATTTACGAGGTATCTCGCTTCATGGGGCCCCTGTCACTTCTCATCAACAATTTGTTGACGACAATATGCTTTTTGGCCATCCCTCCATCCAAGAAGCCTGTTCGTATAAATCCATTCTCAACCTCTTTTCTAAAGCCTCTGGATTAACTATCAATGACTCTAAATCTCAGATTGTTTTCTTCAATACTCTCCCTCTTACCCAAGCCAATATTGCTCGCATTTTGGGTTTCTTTGTGGCTTATCTCCCTGAAAAATATCTTGGCGCGCCTCTCATTGACTCTACTATCAGGCATTCCTCCTGGAATCGTCTCCTCGAAAAATTGGAATCTCGATTATCTTCTTGGACCTTTAGAGCTCTCAATATGGTCAGCATACTCACTCTAATCAAAGCAGTGTTACAATCTATGCCTCTTTATCTGTTTTCTATTCTTGTAGCTCCAAAATGGGTTCTCAAATAGATAAAAACTCTTCAAAGTCACTTCCTTTGGGGCTCCTCTGGTCAGAATCGCAAATGGGCTTTGGTAAATTGGAACATCGTTTGCACTCCCAAAGAAGCAGGCAGTCTTGGTCTAAGAAATCCCTAGGCTAAACTTTGGACTGCAAAATACGCCAACAATAGATCTGCAGCAGACTTAATAAGGCTGGCTCCCAAACAATCGGGTTCTCTAGTGTGGAATGCAGCCAAGAAGCACTATGCGCTCATACAGCAACATATTTTTTGGGAAATCTACAATGGCAAATCCATGCCATTCTGGTCTGACTCCTGGCAACAAGAGTCCAATATTCTTGAAAACTACTCGCAAATCAATTTGGGAGACCTTAGGGAAGCTATCGACGACAAAATATGCAATCACTGGATGGCCACAGACAGTAATGGTTTCAGGAAATGGAAGCCCTCTCACCTCATCGTGCCTCAAGCTCAAAGCTCTGAAATGGATGCTCTCAACAAAGAGTTGTAGTGGAGGCAAATCAAAAGCTCAGATGACCCTGACATTCTCAAGTGGGGCTACACAACTAAAGGCATGTTCTCAACGAAGGAAGCTTTCTCTCTGATGCACCCCTCTCCGCTCCCTCGGGATACTCTCTGGTAGATGATTTGGAACCCCATTTCTTGGCCCAAGGTCTCTACCTTTCTATGGCTCCTAAGCCATAGACGAATCCTCACATGGGACAATCTAGTCAAAAGGGGTTTCATAGGCCCTTCTCTGTGCCCCAACTGCAATCAAAGTGCTGAAACCATTTAGCATCTCATGCTGCTCTGTCCTCTAGCCAACTCCTTATGGGAAAAGTGTAGTTTCCACTACCAGAAGAACAAACCCTCTGGTGATATCACTTCTATTTTGCGGAACTGGCACAAACGCCCTTATCACTCTGCTCTCCTCAATGCTCTCTGGAAACTCCTTCCTGGCCTGCTCTTTTGGTCCCTGTGGAAAGAACGAAATAAGCATATTTCCAAAAATCAAGTTTCAACTCTGGACACTATATGGAGTACCATCAACAACAATTTAAAGGAATATTTGTCTCTCCGTTCCTGGCAGGAAGAGGACTATCCAAAACAACCCAAAGAAATCTCTGTCTGGCAAAACTGGAATCTCAACATTGTGTTCACTCCTACGACCAGGAACAGGGTGGCCTTGGACACTCCTTTGCATTGGACTCCTCCCCCTCTTGGAGTCTCTAAATTAAATTTTGATGGAGCCTCCAGAGGAAATCCAGGACAAGCAGGTTTTGGTGGCATCTTTAGAAACTCAAAGGGAGAAATTCAGAGTCTCTACTATGGTTCAATTGGATGGGATACAAATAACTCAGCGGAACTTGAAGGCCTCTGGCAAGGCCTATGTATCACTCTTCATCACAACTTCTTTCCTATCATCATCGAAGGGGATTCTCAAATTCTCATCAACATGGTTAACCAGCTTCTCTAGGGATCCAACCCTACAAAATTGGCTCACAGTTGGCATTTGGCTGCTCGAATTGACAAGATTTGCCACTGGCTTAAGAGCAACAGGGCGGTTTCCTTCACCCATCTTAAACGTGAAGGTAATAAAGTCGCAGATCTCTTGGCCAATATTGGAACTGATAGCAATAGCACGCTCACTCATGGCCCCCCTACTATCATCCATGAAGGAGACATGCTTCAAAACTGCACAATGCTGGTGCACAAAGACTGTTCTTCTCCGGATGCGGATGTGGAAGAAACCTGATGGGACTTGGGTCCCTGCGCAACTCCCGAAGGAGCTCACATGGGAAGCCCATATGGCCCCCTGTACCAGCCTTAATGACGCCATTAATTTTCCTCCTCGGGTTGTCAATCCTCCTCTTCATTTCCCTGCGATGCCATTCTATATGGTGGTTCTCCTGGCCTCGGCACTCAGTATGGATTGCGAGCATGACTGTGGCAGCTGTGGGAGAGCTCTGACTCCCCTCCGTGGTGAATGCCCTCCTGGCTTCGCCGACTCCAGCGTTAAAACACAAACAGGTCGACGGTGCAGTCTTCTGGCCTGCTTGGAGACTCTCCCTAGGCATCATTTATTTAACAGCCCCTTCTGCAGTGTTACTTCTTCTCCAAGAATTTTTGCAGAGCTCTTAGAAGGTTCATACATTCCTACCAGTGATCAATTGGCTCTCCTCTGTTGTTGTCCCTCTACTCTCAGGGCTCCTGTGACTTCTGACGACTCATCCTTCTCGTACCACCTTTTCCCTGCTCCCTTCTCCATGCCTCGTCTCCGCCCGAGGATGAGATGCCGACGTGGAGTCAGCCGGGGACAAGCCTCTTTTAATCGACCCACACCCTCCTCTGATTTGGGTTCCTCATCTGCCAGTGATGAGCCTGTCCATCCTCCTGCATCGCGCAGGGGCAGAGTCAGAGGTTGTGGGAGCATTCTTGATTCTGGCCACTCTGGCCCTTCCGTCCCCCCTTCAAATCCTGTTCCTTCTGGAAGAGCGCATTCGGGGACCTCCATTAGGCAAACCACTCAGCATGCTGAGCTTCGTTTTCACTGTACTTCCGTTCAATCCATCATCACTTCTATTATTACTGTCTCCCTCTGCGAGGAGATCCCCTATCATGCCCCAGCCTGCTCAGCTTCTCCCTTGCCTCCTCGTGCCCCTTGCTCCACTGGCAGAGAGAGCCTCCCGGAGTCCTCTACTCTCCCTTCTCAATCTGCACAGAGTAAAGATGTTGAGGACACAGACTTGAAGGAAGGTAGGCAAGCTAGTATGGCTGACAACAGCAACGACTACGAATATGCTTGCAGGATCGTCGAGGATCCAATGTCTCCAGCTCATGAAGGGTGATATGCGCAGTCTTCATACTCTCCAGGTTTCTTTGTTCAATCATTGTTGGAGTTTTTTTCTTTTTGGTTTCAAGGCCCAGCTGGAATGGCTGATAGATGTTTTCAGTTTCTATATTTATGTCACTATGGTTTGTATAAACTCAAGGCCGGTTTCCCTATCATGGGTGGTCAAGACTTTGATGTTAACAGGATCAGTTTCCCACTATGGGCGATCCAAAATCTCTATGAACAACATGCTTATCAATCCCAGCGGTCTGGCTTTCACAACAGACGCTGAGGCAGTCTTTTACTAGTACTCTTTACACTTAATAGAATTAGTCTTACATAGAAAAAAAAAATCAACATATCACTCTCCATAATCGTTCAAGACTACGCTGCCAAACACATATGCAGATGAAGTTATAGATAAAGATTTAGAGGGAACCGTTCTCGATTCCGGAGCATCTATTCTTGTTTGGTATATTGTTTGAGTCATATCCAGTCCAAGCTTCAATTTATTCGGTCAAGAAGTAGATCTAGTTGAAGATCTAAATCGATACCTAGAGTAGACATACCTGGCACTATGACTGAATTTTTTTACACTAGGTTTCGCTCTCTTTAGAATGGATATTGCTCAAATGAGTCTCACTTTCAATCATCTTAATCTTAATCTAGATCTAGAACATCTCTTTTGACCTAGAGTTTCTCTACGACTACTCTTGGTGCTGCTTTTGTCCCTGCTACTGATTCCTTTGCATAGTCAATGGGGTAAACTTCAACATCTATTTTTTCCTTCAACAAAAAACCACATGAGCATCTAATTTAGAAGAGAACATAAATCTTGGCCAAGGTTACAACTTTGGGAAACAATGTAACTCTCTTGTTCCAAGTTTGGCCTCTGAAACTCAGCTACAAAGCTTCCCTTCACCTCCTCTAGGATATTAGTTGTACCCTATGGGTCAGTCTGGATCAATTTCATATACTAGTGGAGAGCACTCCCACACAACATGGTTTGGAACTCTCTAGCACTGTTATCCTTTTCACTCTCCAGATTTATTCACATAGGAACCAGTGTTAATTCAGGAACTTGCATACCTATCCTCTCTGTCACTCCAGCCATACTAGCATGCTTCTCCATTTGAACTAGAATTCAAAATTACCACTACACTTCAGACCTACCACTATCATTCATCTTCCACTCACTGGAGGCTTAGGAAAAATCACTGCAATTCCTTAGTCTTCAGCCATGTCTCTATCATGCATTATGATTCCTTATCATCAGCCATGTCTCTGCAATAAAATATCGCAATTATCTCCATGCTTGTATTGAATATAATTTCCACTTCCCCAAACAACAATAATGGGTCGAGTCTCGAAAAATTATACCACCAGAACTGAACCACAATACACATTACATAACGAGGCACACCTTTAAACCCCGCAACATGGCATGATAGGGCACCTATCACCAACATGACACGCCATGAACCAAACAAAATTGTCAATGTCCTAATTATCTGTTAAGTCATGCTTAAGTCGCACCTCATAATTGATATCATGTGGAAGAGCTGTAAATCAAGACAAAAAGTTAAATGATAAAATTTTGATTTCTTTACATGTAAATTGGCTAAAGATGGCAGTGGTCTTACTACATCTATGCTTATATTGAAGCACTTGGATTAAGCACCTCGATTCCCCTTCAATGATTCATGAATCAATTTTATGTTTTGTATTCAATATGTTTTATATTGAGCTGATTATTACTTTATATAGTTTCTAGTGCTCTCAAATTTAGTTACTAATTTGTAATTTCTAGGACTCAATGGCAGGGACTTGCTGCTTTGCAACGTCCCTTGTTTCTACTTCTATCTTCTACTAGTTTCTACTAAAGTGTTACCTCTGCAATGTCCTTCTGAAGCTTATTATCATTTTCCCTGGTCAATCTTTGTCTTTATTGAAATATTGCTGGTCAGTAGGTTTCATATTTGACATTGAACTCAATACATACTTTTAAAACATATTATTATTTTATGTTATTATTCTTGGAAGGAGTGTCTATTACAATTTCTAAGTTTAGTTTGCAAGGTATTCTCTTAATTTTTGTGGGTTTAATAGTTAAGAGTATGCGTTTCCTTCTAAGAGGTTGCGGGTTTAAAACCAAGGTAGAGTATGTATGCTTTCATAGACTTAGTAGTCAAATAGCTATATAGAGGTGGATCTCTTGTTCTAGAAACAAAAAGATCTCATAAATCAATTTGGTGACTAACTTGACCATAACCTTAAAATTAAATAATAATAATAAAAATTAAAAATTATAACTCTTGATAAAATTGAAGGAAAAAAAATAAAAACTTTCATTTATTAAGAAAGGTACCCTCTCTATCAATGCACTATCTATAGTCCAAAGATAGATCCATTGTGGTTTACTAACTCTGTGATCTGTTCTTAATCGCTCAATCTCACTAGTCTAAATTACAGATGTTTTTATCAATTCTAAACTTTATTATGCAAGTAAGAAAATATGCATTCTCAATTAAAAAACTCTCAGTAAGCATGGACATGTCCAACGTTTCTTAAGAACAAAACTTTTCCAGCACCGAGCAGTTCCAACATTATATTTTAGTCGAACGTATTTGGTTTTAGTGAGATTGCACTCGTTTATGGCCAGATTAAATATGGAAGAAGAAAACGCTCTTTGAAATGATCATGGCTTTTTATTTTTTCAAATGCACAATTTTTAATGCTTGGCCACCAATCCACGCCCACAGCTTTGACATTGATATATAGTATTTTACCACTAATATATATGCAAATACAACAAACATACCCGTTATGATCTACTGAAATTGAACCTATCCCTCTTTATAATCAGTACTAAATATACAAGATATATGAACATCTCCACTAGCTACCGATGAAATAATTAAAAAAAATACAATGCTTAAGATTTGAATTGCCAAATTAAAAGGAAAAAGAATCTTCCAATTACCAATTAAGCCTTTTAACACACATCAAGATTCACATCCACAACAGTAATGAACATACTAAAAGAAACCTTAATTCAATACATTCTTTTGCCAAAGGGTGGATTTTCCGTTCTGATAAGGATGATGATGCATGAACATCATCGCAAACAAACCCCGGTCGTGCATGTCTATTTTTTATCCTTGCATGTGTAATGTTCAATTTATTCTTTCTTATAAGGATAATCTATGTTGTTAGGTTGTTACGTTGAATTTTCCTTATGAGATAGATCCACCTATCATGTTTAATGAGATGCCATCCTCTCTTCAAGAAATGCCATCCTATCTTCAAGAACAAGGAGACCTATTGAAATCTCGAAGAGATGTTGCTTACAACTCCATTTTGTTTCATGGAAATATTTTTCAAAGTCAAGAGGTATAAAAGAAAAGAGAGCCCCAAATCCAAGTGCATATAATTATTGGTAAATTATTGGTAATTCAAATTTTAGTTGTAGTATGTGTCAAATTGACTTTTCGCATCCTATATTTTTATTCATGTTTGGAATACGCAATGGCTGAAGTTGCATTACATAAACTATGCATTATCAATATATTTATGTGATAGTGTGTTACTCAAAATATTAAAATGTTGTTCATTTCCAGTTTGTGATATAATATTTGTGCTACATTTACACATGTGGAGGAAGGTTCTAGCCGAAATCCACATTTCATAAACTCTATAAAGAGGACCACAACACAAGGAATTAGGAATGGCAGTGTAATTTTTAAGTGTGAGAAGACCAATGGTTTGATATCCACAATGAGTGCGTATGCCAAGTCCAACAGAGACGTGGAACTATGAAAAGTGGTGTAAATTCGCATGAGGTCAAAGAGAAAAAATATTGATGCCATGGGACCAAGTTAAAGAAATATTGGCATCCATCAATGGAGATTTTGTTGAAAAAAAAATTAAGCTTCCCAAACCAAAAATTTGGGGAAAACCCACGATTTTAGACCCCCCCTTTCCCTCTGAAATCATCACTCACCACCCGCCCCCCGCCTTACGATTCACGTCGACTATGGATTTCAACTAGTCGTTTCCCTTCCATCGAATGGTATGAAAAATAAATCAAGAACCTCAGGATGAAACCACAAGTGTGGACCTTCCCAGCCCCTTTATTGATGTAAGGGGTACACAACTCTGCCCCACCCGCCTTTTCAATCAATATAAACCATTTATTTTCCTTGGTGATCGTGGTCATCAAGACCAGGGTCCATGTCAAAAATAATGCCCAATCACCAAAAATTTTGAATAGACATTTAGGTTGAGCCCTCAACTAATGGTTTTAAGTTTCAATTCCAAGTAGACTTAGCGTGTCAATAAGGCTTTTAGCACTGATATTTTTTTTCTTGTAGGTATACTAAGAGATGTATAGGGTAGAGAGACTTAGGCACCACAAGGAGAAAAATAAAGGTACCATTACACACTTGTGTTGCATTAAGTGGTACCAGTGAAGCAAAGCTTTATAGAGGCTACAACTTGATATATTTTTTTATAGGAATCATTGATTTGTTCTTGCAAATGTCTTCCACAAGAGGAGCCCGAGAGAGAAATAATGATGGATGGGAAACTATGACTAGAGTTGAGGTGTTTCTAGGCAATAATGTAATCTATGGAAACATCCTACAGAAGAGAACTTGATGAAGGAGACATCATTTGGACTAAAGATATGAACTCATAATAGATGATTAAAGGAGCTTAAGTGTTTCTAGGCAAGAACCAACACATAAGATATGTTTGTTAAGGAAAATGTGCAAAATGGCCATCGAGAGTGGCAGCACTACAAAATCTAGTGTTTGTAGAGATGGTGGAGAAGTTATGACTATAGAGGATGGCACGTTCTATTTCATACCATGTGTCTTGGTTGCATAATGGAAATTAGATTTTGACAAGTGAACAAAGTAGAGTTGAATTTCATATTTGTAGCTACAAAGACGAAGTGTTGTGTAACATTATCCTTATGGATGTATTTCACATCTTGCTAAGGAGACCATGGAAATATGATAGGAGAGTTGTTCATGATGGAAGGAGAAACACATACACTATTGAAAAGGACAACTACAAACATGTTTTGTTTCCCCACGAAATACGGGAGTCAAAGATGAAGTAGGCCCACATGTGTTGATGATGACCAGTGCAAAGCTATTGTAAGAAATCAACAAAAAGGAAGAGGTGCAATTTTATTTGATTGGTAAACCTATACTTGTACTAACTACTATAAATTTGAGTGAGTATCCTCATGGAATTAAAGTGTTATCATATGAGTTTGCTATCATCCTTATTAATGAGTTTCCATATTCCTTAACACCTGTAAGGGGCATCAATCACAACACAGATATGATTCTAGGTGTAAGTTTACCAAATAAATATTCTTACATGATGACACCCAAAAAGAATGAAGAAAGTAGAAATCAAGTTTATAAGTTGTTGAATGAATGATTGATCAAAGAGAGTTTAATCCTTTGTGTTGTACCTGCAATTTTGAGTCTAAAGAAACATCGAGGGTAGAGAATGTGTATGGATTTTGGAGGAATACAAAAGATAATAGTAAGGCACCGATTTCATTGATCGTTCATGGATGATATAATGGATTGTCTAGGTGGTGCAAATTATCTTTCAAAATTAAATTTGAAAAGTGGATATCCCTAGTTTAAGATAAGAGAGGGAGTTGAATGGAAGCCTACCTTTAAAACTAATGATGATTTATATGACAGATTTATTATGCTTTTTGTATTGACCATTGCATCTAGTACATTGGTGAGAATCATGAAGAAATGCATTAAGCATTTTATTGAAAATTTTTTAATTGTATATTCAGATGGTATTCTTGTATTTAGTAAAACTAAGGAATACTATTTGATGTTCTTGAATTCAGTGTTGAAGATATTGCAACAGGAGAAATTGTTGATAAAACTGAAGAAATATCCCTTCATGAAAATAGAGTTAACCTATCTGGGATTTATAATCTCTCCAAAAGGGCTAAATACAGACCCATAAAAGGTGAGAGCAATCAAACAATGGTCTACCCCTAGGAATATTCATGAGTTGAAAAGTTTTCATGGGTTGGTCAACTTTTATGAAAAAATTATTAGAAATTTTAGCTATATATGTGCACCTATAGTTCAGACAATCAAGAAGGAACATCAACCATTTAAATGGATTTCTATAGCTAACAGAGTGTTTAAACCATTGCAAGGGAAGATAACAAAGCAATTGATTTTAGCTCTACCATATTTGAATAAACCTTCCCAAGTTAAGTATTATGAAAGTGGAATGGCCATTATTGTTGTTCCAAGCCAACAGGATGAAAATGTTTCTTATTTCAACGATAAACTAAACGAAACCAATAAAAAATGTTGCATGTGTGTCAAGAATTTGTATGCAGTGAGATGAGCCCTAATAAAGAGAGTCATTATCTCGTTCCTGAAGAGTTAAGATTGCATACTCACAATCATGTTTTACAGTTTATAACAAGGAAATACAAGTTAAACTAGAAGGATACTAAGTTGGTTGAGTTCAAGCAAAGTTATACTTTTGTTGTTAAGCATATTAGTGAGAATGCTAACAAGGGTTCAGATGCTTTGACTAGGAGGTGTTTGATTTTGCAGGAATTCCAATGGGTATTTTGTGATTTGAACATCTCAAAGAAATGTATGAGGACGATGAATTTAGAGACGTTTATGAAGCATGCAACAACCCAATTCTAAGTGATAGAACTCATAAGATAAAATATATAATTTAGGAGGGATTATTGTTCAAGGGTAGCCAATTGTGCACTCCAAGAGGTTCAATGAGAGGCAATTTATTGAAAGAAAAATGCATTGGATGACTAGTTGGTCACTTTTGCCTTGATAAATAATATGCTCAATTAAGCTCTCTTTATTCATAACTTGGAAGGATATTTGATGTTAAAATGTTTGTGCATAAGTGTAAAATTTGTTAATATGGAAAAGAGAAGTAATAGAATGCTTCTTTATATCAACCACTTCCCATACAAAGAAATCTATGGTATGACATTAGTATGGATCTTGTTCTAGGTTTTCCTAAAACTCAAAGGAAGAATGATTAAATTTTTTTATTAGCTGACAGGTTCTAACAAATGCCACACTTTATACCTTGATAAAAAAAAAAAGGTGCTACTTACAATAATTTTTTTTTACGAAGAAATCATGAGATTGCATGGGCTACTAAAGAGCATAGTCTCAAACCAAGACATAAATGTTGTTGGAAAATTTTGGAGGAATTTATAGAAGCTTGGGAAAAACCTTGCATATAACTCCACCTATCATCATCAAATATATTGGTAGATGGAAGTGGTTAATAGGAGCTTAGGAAATTGTCTGATATGTTTGGTAAATGATCACAATAAAAAGTAGGATGAAGTTCTCCCCCAGGTTGAGCTGTCCTACAATTTTTCTCCTAACAAGAGTATGAACAAAACTTGATTTCAAATTCTAAAGAAAAAATGGATTAAAGAGGCATATATGAACTTAGAAATTGGGGAAAAGAATGAATTTGAAGTGCTAGTAAAGAGGATTTTGCTACAATTATGTAGATGGTACATGAAAAAGTTACAAAATAATTACAACAATGCAACTAGAAATACAAGCAGAGAGCATAACTAAAGAAAAAGAAATTCAATTTTGAAGTGTGAGACCTGGTTTTTCCACACTTGAGAGAAGACTGATTTCCAAAGCATGAGTATAATAGGATTAAATTTAAGAAAAATTGGTCTGGTAAAATATTGACGAACTTCTCAGCTAATGCATATGAAATTGAGCTACCTGCTAATATAGGGATCTCTTCCATATTTAATATAATAGATCTATATGACTGTATGTCCCTTGAAGACAACTAAGAGTAGAAGCAAGAGAAAATTTAATGGAAAGACCAATTTCCTCCAACTAAGAAACCACAAATGGAAATGAATCTTCAACAAATATTAAAAAAGGACCAAGAAGAAATATTTTAATTAATATAACGTTAAATGGAAGGGAATCCCAAATAAATCTAATCTAGGTGGGTGAATGCTACAGAGATGTAGAAACAAAGAGAAATAGTTGGAGACCTCATGGACAAAAGTCCATGAAATTTTTTCTTATGTGTGAATCTAATGCAAGAGCATAACGGTAAACAAACATGCATTCTACATATCCAATTTCCTTTATTTTTTCTTCGTAACTTTGTAAATATGATATGTAAGAAAAAAATAATTTTTTTTAGCTTGTTACGCTCAGTTTTCCTGATGGGACAGATGCACCTATTCTGATTAATGAGATGGCATCCAATCTTCTACAATAGGACCCCTATTCGAATATCCAATAGTTATTGGTACAACTCCACTTGATTTGATGGATATATTTTGTGAGGTGAATAGATATGAAAGGCACTTGTGTCTTGATGCTAAGAAGCTCTTAGTTGTGCAAATTTTAATTTCACTATATTTCAAATTCACTATCAATTGTGTGTGTTTTTATTGATGTCAAGAATGGAAGGTGACGATTGAAGTAGCATTGCATAAACAATGTATTGTCACTCTATTTATGTGATTTTGTTCCTTTGAAACATCATTTTTTTTTGTATTTCGAGTTTAAGATATGTTTTGTGTTACAAATGATTGTGGAGGAAGGCATTGGTTGAAATACGCATTTCATAAACTATACAAAGAGCATCATGGTAGAAGGAACCAGGACTAGCGGTGTAGCCGTGAAGGGCAGGAAGACCAATTATCCAATAGGCAGATAACAAGTTGATATTCCAAGTCCAACTATTGGAAAATTCTGGTATGCTCTGATGCTATCGAGAACATACACAAAAACAGAGAAGCAATATCACACACAGACAGAGAGAGAGAACACAGGAGAGGAATTATTGTTCTTTTCATTGAACTCTATAAAAAAATGAAATTACATTCTTTTAATAAAAAATGAAATAGCTTGTAAGTTTAATGTAATTCAATTCAGAAATGGGCGGTAACAACCAAATCGTCCTTCGCTCTGTTCTGTTGTTTCTACACGAAACTGCGTACAAAACACAAAAAGACAGAATTGAAATTTTATAGGTTTTGACTGTGAAACTGCATCACATCTGCACCCTTCATCGCAAATCGCATTTCTGTGATATTAACTTTTAATTGGCCATGATACGGGAAAATTTAAGTTCTTTCAATTGCGACGTGCGATGGCACGATCACATCGTAACTTAAAACATTTAGTTTGTGGGTGTTATTCTCCTGAGCTTGCAATATGCGATATGCGATCGCATCGCATCACAAATCAAATAAGTTGTGAAGTATTATCTACGCTAAACTCCTGAGCTTGCAATGTGCGATTTGCAATCGCATCGCAACATAAAAAAAAAAGATAACTTGCGGGCACTTAAAGCTAAGTCATAAAATATGTGAAGTGCTAAGTGTGGGCGGTAAAAAGGTAAATCATAAAAAGTGAGAAGTGTGGTATGCGACGCGGTAAACCATGGGAAGTGCGAAATGGCGAAAAGGTAAGGAAAAGTGAAATACAAAGTTTTGTACACAGTTGGTAATGTGGCAAGGTATGATGGGTCCCACCGAATTGCATTGGCAGAAATATAAGTTTTGACTAAGCGTTAAGAGGTAAACCTTAAATCTTGCAGGCTGCAACATGCGGGAAAAATGTAAGTATATGGCAGGAAAGAGAATTAAATGCAGACTGTGGGCTTGGGTACCCTATTTCTGATATTGTGTGAAAATGCCTTTGGATTTGAATCCCAGGCTTTCTCCTTCTTATAAAAAAATTCAATTCAAGTGTGGGATGCTACCAGTTTTATTCATGGCATTTGTTGGGAGTATGTCCAACACTCCCCCTTAATCACAATTGTCGCCATCAATCATTCCCAAACACTTTTTGAGATAAACAAATTGTTCCTTTGACCTGCGATGCTGCAACACAATTTCACCTTTTTTAACTAATTCCCTTATGAAATCGTATTTTTCATCGATATGCTTTGCTCTCTTGTGAAAAACTGAATTATTTGACAATGCAATTGTTGAGCTATTATCACAGAAAATTGTGGTTCCTTTGTCTTGTTCATGACATAAATCTCTCATCATCCTTCTCATCCAAACTAATTGACATGTTGCTACTGTTGCTGCTACATATTCAGCTTTTGTTGTTGATAATGAAACTATTGGCTAATTTTTGGAAGCCCATGAAATGGCTCCTAATCCCAAATGAAAAACATACCCTGATGTGTTATTTTTTTCATCAACACTTCCAGCCCAATCGCTGTCAGTGTAACCAATCAGCTTAAAATCATCAGTTTTGGAGTATAGAACACCATACTCCCTTGTTCCATTTACATACTTTAAAATTATCTTGGCTACTTTCCAATGTGTATCCTTGGGTGTCTCCATGAATCACGATATTAAACTTACTACATACATTATATCAAGCCTAGTTGCAGTCAAACACATTAGACTACCAACCATCCTTTTGTATAATGTTGGATTGACATTCTTGCTTCAATCTTCCTTGCTCAGCTTCAACCCCATGACAATTGGAGTTGATGATGGCTTGTTGTTCTGCATATTGAACCTTTTTCAAATCTCTTCAACATACTTTGCTTGGGAGATAAAAATTCCCGTTTCTGTTTTCTTTACTTCTATGCCCAAAAAAATATCTTAACAATCGCAAGTCATTCATTTCAAACTCACTTTTCATGGCTACTTTGAAATCAACAATGAGAGAAACATCATTTCTTATTAAAATCAAATCATCTACACATAAAACAATAATAAGAATTTTCACCGTCATTTTCTTAGATGTAGAGTGTGGGTTCACCATCACACTTGTCGAACTGATTTTCCATCAGGTAACCATCAATCCTGTTGTACCATGCACATGGTGCTTGCTTCAACCCATAAAGAGCTTTCCACAACTTACACACCTTGTGTTTTTGACCTTCTATTTCATAGCCAGGAGGTTGTGCAACATAAACATCCTCTCTTTCAACACTCCATTCAAGAATGCTGACTTCACATCCATTTGAGAAAATTTCCATTTTTGTTGTGCTACTATTGACAATATTTTCTGCACTTTCTCCATCCTTGCAAGTGGTGCAAAGGTTTCCTCATAGTCTCTTCCTTGTTGTTGCTTGTAGACTTTGACAACTAGCCCTGATTTGTGCCTTTCTATCTTGCCTTCAATGTTTCTCTTGGTCTTATAGACCCATTTCACTCCAATAACTTCTTTTCCTTGTGGGAGGTCCACTAACTCCCATGTGTCATTTATTTATATTGCATCTATCTCTTCATTCATTTCTTCAATCCAATTTTCTTCTTTGACATCATATTCAAAATGGATTGGTCCATGTAAATGAAAAAATAATGCAAATAAAGAATTCCTACCATGGCAAGTATCAACTTCTTCTAACTCATAAATCTCACTTAAATTTATGAATCTTGGTCTTCTTGTACTTGCTAAAGATGTGCTTGGAGTTGCACTTGAAATCGAGGGATTGGCTAGTCCCTGTGGTGTGCTTGGAGAAGCACTTCCTTGGTTTCTCAATGTTGTTCTATTTCTTACTTCTGGTGTGCTCTGCTGAGCTTGTGTGGGTGGAGGAGGAGCGACCGTTGAGGATTTTCTTGCTGCAGTCGATTCCTCTTTCTCTTCATGAGACATACATGTATTAACATTTACTGTCTTCTCTAAACTTCCATCCCAAGCTTCTTTTTCTATGAATATAACATATATTCTGATTATTACTTTCTTGGTTGATGGATTATAGAGCTTGTAAGCCTTGAATTCATCACTGTATCAAAGAAATATAAATTTCTCCCCCTTGTTTTCCAACTTCTTCCTTAACTAATCCGGGACATGTGCATATGCCACACATCCAAACACTCTCATGTGAGTGACAAATTGCTTTGTTCCACTCAATGTTTCTTCTAGAAATCTATTCATCACACTGTTGGTTGCACATCTATTTAAGATATATGTTGCAGAAGAGACAGCTTATGCCCAATAATCATTTGGGAAATTATTTTCCTTCAACATACTTCTTTTCATTTCCATGATGGTCCTATTCTTTATTTCTGCTAAACCATTTTGCTGAGATGTACACCTTATGGTAAATTGCTTGTGTATTCCATTCTCCTTGCATAAAAGTAGGAACTCTTTCGATATATACTCTCCACCTCTATTAGTTCTCAAAACTTTAATGTAGTGTCCACTTTTCTTCTCAACAAGAGCTTTGTAGTGGTAAAACTATTCAAACACTTCACTTTTATATTTCAGGAAATAGACCCATGTGTTCCTTGTGTATTCATCTATAAATGTCAAAATATAGTGATTTCCACCTAATGATGGCGTTTGCATTGGTCCACATAAATCTGAGTGGACAATATCCAAAGGTGCCTTTTCCCTTATACTCTTTCTTGCTGGAAATGATTCTCTGTGTTGTTTGCCCAAGATGGAGCCTTCACATAGGTTTGCTGGTTTCACTATGAGTGATAATCCATTTACCATGTATTTTCTGTGCAACAAGTTCAAACCTCCGAAATTGAGATGACCAAATATCCAATGCCATAACCAGTTCTCATATTTCACTTCTTCTTGAAAGATTTCTTGTGTGACAGCTGCTACAACACCTCCTTCCTTCAAGTCTGATCTCATCTTGAGAGGAAAAATTCTATTGATTTTCATATGCACATTTGTAATGAGTTGTCTACTTGGAGGTTTTTCTATGATTGTGCACACATCATCATTAAAAGACACATTGTAGCCCTTTTGCATGAGTTTTCCAATGCTTGGAAGGTTACATTTCAAACCAATGACATAATAGACACTTGGCATGAACTTCTTCTCTCCCTTCTTTGTCAGAACATTTACTCTCCCTTTTCCCATGACAGAGACTTTGCTATCAATCACCAATATCACTTCGGATTTGACACTTTCCTCTAGATTGGACAACATTTCTATGTTTCCAGTCATATGGTTACTACACCCTAAATTTAAGAACCATATATATTCTTATTTTTCTTGTGCTACATTACAAGCTAAAAACAAACTTCCTTGGTTCTGATTTTCTTTTGTAAAATTTACACTTGGTTTACTACGCATGTCATTTTTCTTCTTTCTACATTCATTTGCATAATGACCATACTTTTGCAATAATGACATTGGACTTGAGATTTATCGTACCTATGTCCTTGTGCTTGATTTTGGCTTGAGCCTTGGCTTGGATTCTGATTGTTGCCCCTTCCACTTATGCTTGCAGGGCTGCTTCTTCCAACTCTGTGTGGGCTTCTTCCTCTTCCTCAGTAGTTTGATCTTCCTCGACCTCTACCTTGACCAAAAGACATTTGTGTCTTAAATGCATGCTCCACTGAGGAGTTTTTTGCTCTATTCAGTCTGTGCTCATGAGACATTAGTGATGCATGAAGCTTATCCATGGAAAACTATGAGAGATCCTTTGCCTATTTTATGGCCACAACTATGGCATCAAACCTTGATGGTAGACTTCTTAATACTTTCTCAACTATTGTCCTTTCTTCAAGTGTCTCTTCATGACACCTAATTTGGGTAACCAACCCAATCACGTGTGTAAATAATGAGTCTATATTATCAGACTCTTTCATACAGATAGTTTCAAAATCTCTTCTCAGCGTTTGAAGTTTTGTTGTCTTCACCTTTTCCATGCCTTGGTAGGCTATCTGGAGGGTATCCCATGCCTCCTTGGACTTTATTGCTACTGCAAACCTTGGGAAAATACTCTCATGTACTGCTTGGAAAATATAGAAGAGGCCTTTGGATTTATTCTTCTTATTGTCTCCCTACAAATCCATTTCTGCTTGTGTCAAAGCATTAAGTGTTGTTGCATCTATTGGTTCTTGGAAACCATTTTTCACCAGCTCCCAAATATCTCGTGAAGCAAACAGGGCCTTCATTGTAATGGCCCAATAATCATAATTCTTCCCATTGAACTATGGTAGTTGAGGATTAGTCAAGCTTATGTCTTCTGCTGCCATCTTGACTGTGTAAACAAAACCTTCTCACTGTTGGAGAATCTGCTTCTCAAACAACCTTTTAACTTCTTCAGTAAAGAGCTTGTTCTTTCAGTGAGAGCCTAGACCCACTTTGATACCATTTTGAAAAATTCTGGTATGCTTTGATGATATTGAGAACATACACAAAAACAAAGAAGAAATATATGTAGAAATAAAAATCACACACAGACAGAGAGCAAGAACACAGGAGATGAATTCTTATTCTTTTCATTCAACTCTATAAACATATGAAATTACATTCTTTTAATACAAAATGGTGGAGCCTATAAGTTTAATGCAATTCAATGCAAACATGAATCGGTAACAAAAAAATCATCCTTTTGCTCTATTTCGATGTTTCTACATGAAATTGTGTACAAAACACAAAAACATGGACTTGAAACTTTATAGGTTTCATCTGCGAAACCACATCGCATACACGCCCTTAATCACAAATCACATTTCGGCGATCTTAACTTTTAACTGGCCACGATACGAGAAAACTTAAGTTCTTGCGATTGTGATGTGCGATGGGATGATCTAATTGTAAATCAAAACTTTTAGTTTGCAGGTGTTATCCTCCTGAGCTTGCGATATGTGATTACATCACATCAATAAGTTGCAAAGTACTATTTGTGCTAAACTCCCGAGCTTTCGATGTGCGATTTGTGATCGCATTGCAACATAAAAAAAAAACTTGCGGGTGCATAAAGGTAAGTCATAAAATGTGAGAAGTGCTAAGTGCGGGGAGTAAAAAGGTAAAGAATAAAAACTATGAAGTGCGGTATGCGATGCGGTAAACTGCAAGAAGTGTGAAATGGTGAAAAGGTAAGGAAAATTTAAATACAAATTTTTGTGCACAGTTGGTAATGCGGCGAGGTATGATGGGTCCCACCGAATCGCATCGACGGAAATATAACTTTTGGCTAAGTGTTAAGAGGTAAACCTTAAATCTTGCGCACTGCAACATGCGATAGAAAGGTAAGTATATGGGTGGAAATAGAATTAAACTCAGAGTGTGGGCTCAGGTACTTTGTTTCTGTGATTGTGTGAAAATGCCTTCAGATTTGAATCATTGGATTTGTCCTTCTTACAACAAAATTCAATTCAAGTGTGGACTGCTGCCAGTTTTATTCATGGTGGTGGTTGGGAGTATTTCCAACACCAATGACAATGTAGAATTATGAATGGTGGTTTAACTTATTCTGAGGTCAAAAGGAAAACATTATTGATGTGATGGAACTAAGGTGAAGAAATCTTGGTGCGTGCCAAAGTAGAGTTTGGCGCAAATGAATTTAAACTTGTTGAACCAAATCTTGTAGGGCAGAACCATGATTGTGGAACACTTGTCCCCTCCTACTGCTGACACCAGGGGTCACTGCCCTTCTCGCATTGCTTAATCCAAGAGGACCATGGATGTAGGTAGTTATTTCCTCGACAATGAATCATTTAGCGGATAAATCCAACACTGTGTGGAACACTGTTTTCCACCCCCTGCACCCCTTTGTCGCCCATCCCCACAATCCATATACATCATCAATTTGTGCTGGTGGTTGTGGTTATTGAGATCGAGGGCCACGTCAAATGTAAGGCCACATCACTAAAATTTTTGAATGGCCATTTGGTTGAGCCCTCAACCAAGGGTTTTGAGTTGCAACGTTAAGTAACTTTAGAACGCCAATAAGGCTTTGAGAACTGAGATTTGTAGGAATTTCTGAAAATTCCTTAACACACAGTGAGGAATAAAATTTTCTTTGTCAACAAAGAGATATCATTCACAAAACTTGCAGATGGAGCAAAAAAGAAACTCTATATTTCCTTAATCATTCAACTATTATAAAAGACAAAAATTTTCCTTCAGAACTGTTGTTCTGGTTTTTACATTTGCTACTCCTCTGCAGTCTATTTCGTACACAGGATTGCACACTCTCTGTCCCACTTGAGCTCTCACGCTCTTGCTCTCTCGACATATACAACATACACTCTCTGTTGTCTTATGTATTGTAAACATATATATGTTTACAATACTTATATAAAAATAATATCCTAAGTTTAAGACTACATGGAAATATGTCAGGGCGCATAAAAAAAGACTTATAACCCTAAGTCTAAACTTTATAAAATAAAACCATATCATGGCAGTGGTGCTTCAAACCATATAACACAACATTACAATTATGCAATGCAATGGTTATCGCATCGATCATCGAGCCAGATGACATAATCTCAAATCCATGCCATAAAGGGATGAAAAGTGGTTGCAATGGTTTATTTCATCGATTAATGTTTCGGGTGATTGGAGTTCAAAACCTTGTGACGATGGGCGATTGGTCAAGGGGAAGGTGAGCTAGCACTAGTGGGGTCGCGCTATCGTGTGATCGCAAAGGGAGGGGTAACATCAACACGAGATTGTGTGATAAGAATTTTATTGGTCAAAGAGGGTTTGATGTGGCCATGGTGGGATAGAGTTATCATGGAGATTTGGTTATGGGATGAAGCAACCGCAGAACAGTGTGATGAGCGCCCATTGGCCACAAGAGATGGATGTGGACTGGCAGGGTCCACAAAAACTTACATGGAGTGGTTTAAATTTAAAATAAAAGGCGTGGCATTAAAAATGGTTGGTGTGAATGGTTTAGGGTGCAGAGGTAGTGTGGTTTAAACCACGATTCTAAAATCTGGAGAGGGCTACGAAATTTTGTTTGTTTGCAGGGCTTTAAAGGAAAAATTCAATGCACAGGTTGAGTGTGAGACCATGCAAACAAAAATTTGATGCTACATCCTTTATTTTCCCATCAAAAATTTATGTTTTGTCCTTCCTGTTCAAATTTGCAGTTGAGTGTAAATTCCAACACTTCCTCTTAATCCCAACTGCTACTATCTTGCATTCCCAGACATTTTCTGAGATAATTAAAATTTTTTTGCCCCAATGGTTTTGTCAAAATATCTGCAAACTATTCTTGTGTTCTACAATGCTTCATAAAAACTTCTCCATTGTTCACCAATTATTTGATCTACTGATACTTTGCATCAATTTGTTTTTTTCTTTTATGGAACATTGAATTCTTGGATAAAGCTATTGCTGAGCTATTATCACAATAAACTGTTGTGCATTTTACTTATTCATGACACAAATCTCTTAACATTCTTCTCATCCATACTACTTGACATGTTGTTGTTGTAGCTACCACATACTCTGCCTCTGCTGTTGATAAAGCCACAATTGGTTATTTCTTAGAAACCCATAAAATGGATCCTAATCCCATATGAAAAACATAACCAGAGGTACTTTTTCTTTCATCTATACTTCCAACTCAATCACTGTAAATATATCTAATTAATTCAAAATTTTCTGAAGAGGTGTATAAAATACCATACTTTTTTGTTTCTTTCACATACCTTAGAATTTTCTTTGCTTCTTGCCAACGTGTCTCGTTTGGCTTCTCCATGTATCTGGAAATTAAACTTACAACATTAATAATATCTGGCCTAGTTGCAGTCAAATACATAAGGCTTCCAACTATTCTTTTATACAAACTTGGATTAAAATCCTTGATGTTGTCTTCTTTGCTCAGTTTCAATCCAATCCTTAATTATTGTTGCTTTTCAATCCTGCATGTTAAATCATTCCAAAACTTCATTTACATATTTTTCTTGAGAAATAAAAATTTTATCTTCATTTTTCTTTACTTCTATTCCTAAGAATTATATCAACAATCCCATATCATTCATCTGAGGTTATTCTTTCATGATTGTCTTAAAATTTTCAATGAGGTAAGCATCGTTACCTGTGAATATCACATCATCAACAAATAAAACAACAATGACCATCTTACAATATTTTTCTTTGATATACAGTGTGGGTTCTCCTTCACATTTCTCAAACCCATTTTCCATTAGATAGACATCTATTTTACTATACCATGCTCTTGGTGCTTGTTTGAAACCATATAGAGATTTATTCAACTTGCATACCTTGTGCTCTTGGCCTTCTTTCTCATAGCCCAGAGGTTGTTCAACACAAACCTCTTCCATCAATACTCTATTTAGGAATGCTGATTTCACATCCATTTGATAAATTTTCCATTTATGTTGTGCTGCTATGGACAACATTGTTCTTACTATTTCCATTCTTGCAATTGGTGTAAATGTTTCTTCATAATCCTTTCCTTCTTGCTGCTTGTAGCCTTTGATAACAAATTTGGCCTTGTGCCTTTCAATCTTTCCTTCAGCATTACTCTTGGTCTTATAGACCCATTTTACTCCAATCACTTCCTCACCTTTTGGGAGATCAACTAATTCCTTTGTATTGTTCTTCTCTGTTGCATTCATTTCTTCATCCACAGCATCTATCCATTTCTTATCTTTTACTGCTTGTTCAAAATGAATAGGATCTTCTACATTACAATATGAAGCAAATAAAGAGTTTATACCTTTATTATTTGCCTCTTTCTCATAGATTTCATTTAAGCTTCTAAATCCGGTTCTTCCTTCACTTTCTGAACTTGTGCTTGTAGAAGCACTCAAATCTTCTCCTTGTGTTGTTCTTGGAGAAGCACTTTGATTAGTTCTCAAGGGTGTTCTTATACCAGCTTGTGGTATCCCTTTTCGTCCTTGTGTTGGTGGAAGAGGTGTTGCTAATGAGGGATTTATTTTAGCCATTTCTTCCTCATCTTCATCTTGACACATACATGTCCTCACATTCATTGTTTTTTCAATGCTTCCATCCCAAGCTTCTTCCTCAATAAACTGCACATCTCTGCTTATCATAAACTTCATTGTGGATGGGTTATACAATATGTATGCCTTTGATTCATCACTATATCCAACAAATATTCACTTCTCCCCCTTATTTTCCAACTTATTCCTTAGCTGATCTGAAATATGTGCATAAGCCACACATCGAAATACTCTCATGTGGGTGAGAAATTGTTTCATGCCATTCCATGCCTATTCCTGAACTCTATTCATAATACTCTTTGTTGGGCATCTATTCAAAACATATGCTTCACAATGTACAACTTCAACTCAATATTCATTTGGAAAATGTTTTTCCTTCAACATAATTCTTACTATATCCATGATGGTTCTATTTTTCCTTTCAACAACTCCATTTTGTTGTGGTGTATACCTTGCTGTAAATCGCTTATGAATTCCATTTTCTCTACAAAAACGTAGATTTTTTTTTGAGATATATTCTCCTCCTCTATTAGTCCTTAAAAATTTTATGTGCAACCTACTTTGATTCTCAACGAGAGCTTTAACATGGCAGAACTTCTCAAACACTTCACTTTTCAACTTCAAGAAATATACCCATGTTTTTCTTGTGTAGTCATCAATAAAGGTCAGCATATAGTGGCTACCTACTAATGAAGGTGTTTGCATTGGTCCACACAAATCTGAATGGACTATTTCTAAAGGTGCTTTTTCCCTTATGCTCTTTCCTGATGGAAAGATTTCTCTGTGTTGTTTGGCCAAGATGAAACCTTAACATAAGTTGTCTGGATTTTCAATCAATGGTATTCCCTCTACCCTACCTTTTATTTGCAACAAATTTAGGCCTCCAAAGTTAACATGTCCAAATCTCGAATGCCATGACCAGTTTCATCATTTACTTTTATTTGATAAGTCTCTTGAGTCACAACTATTATTGCAACTTCTTTCTTCAAATCTAGTCTCCTCTTCAGAGGAAACATTTTGTTTCTTATCATCTTCACTTGTGCAATGCATTGCTTTCTTGGTGGTTTATCCATGATAGTATATACATCATCTTCAAAGAATACATTGTAGCCTTTTTTAATGAGCTTCCCAATGCTGAAAAGATTAAATTTTATACCAGGTACGTAGTATAGATCAGATATGGATTTCCTTTCTCCTTTTCTTGTTAAAACACTCACTCTACCTTTCTCCATGACAAAGAATTTGATGTATGTTCCCAATGTTACTTGAGACTTCACATTTTCATCCAACATGGAAAACATAGAGATGTTTCCAGTATATGGTTGCTACATCCTGAATCTAGACACCATATAGCTACATTATTTTCTTCACCCATATTACATGCTAGAAACAATTTTTCTTGACTCTAAGTTTCTTTAGTAAAGTTAGCACTGGGTCTATTACCCATGTCACTCTGTTTCTTTCAACATTCATTGGCATAGTGCCCATACTTTTTATAGTAATGACATTGGACTTGGGATTTATCATACCTTTGTCCATGTGCTTGATTTTGTGCTCCTTATTGGTTGCTTCCTTGACTCTGATTCTGATTTTGGTTGTTGCCCCTTCCACTTGTATTTGCAGGGTTGTTTCTTCCTCCTCTTTTTTGGCTTCTACCTCTACCTATTTATCGGTAGTTTGATATGCCTTGGCCTCTTCCTCTTCCTAAGGACATTTAGGTCTTGATGGCATGCTCTAAAGAGGACTTTGCAGTTCTATTCAGCCTTTCTTCATGAGTCATCAAAGATGCGTGAAGCTCATCAACTGTAAAGCTTGAGAGATCCTTTGTCTCTTCAATGGTAGTGACTATCACATTGAATCTTGAGGGTAAGCTCCTAAATGCTTTCTCCACTATTATTCTTTCTTCTACAATCTCTCCATGAGATCTCATTTGGGTAACCAACCCAATCAACTGTGTGGAGAATGAGCCTAAGCTATTAGATGCTTTCATGAAAATGACTTCAAACTCTCTTCTCATTAATTGAAGTTTTGTTGTCTTTATTTTCTCCACACCTTAATAGGCTGTGTGGAGGGTATCCCACGCCTCCTTAGACTTCTTTGATATTGCTACAATTCTTGGAAATATGCTTTCATCCACTCTATGATAGAGATAGAAGAGGGCCTTTGAGTCATTCTTATTACTCTTCAGCAAATCCTTTTCTGCCTGTGTTGAGGTATTAAACTCATTTTCATCAGCTAGTTCTTCAAATCCATCTTCAATCAGTTCCCATAAGACTTGAGATGCAAATAGGGCTCTCATTGTGATTTCCCAATAGTCATAGTTCTTTCCATTGAACTATGGGAGTTGAATATTTCTCATACTCGTGCTTCTACTAGTTCCTGCCATTTCTTTATTGTGTAGAACTATACAAGACTTGACTGTGTCCCCTAAATAAAACTTTCTCACTTCTGTAGAGATAAACCCTCCCTTTTAAACAAACAGTAAATCTTACTATGCAAATATTTGACTTGTTGAAGCTTCACTCTGCTAGAGAAATGCTTCAACAGACTTCTTCTTCTCTTTCCTTCAGCGTCTTCAGCAACTGCTGAGAGCCTAGACTAGCTCTAATACCATGTCGGAATTTCTGAAAATTCCTTAACAAACAGTGAGGAATAAAATTTCCTCTGTCAACACAAAGATATCATTCAGAAAAATTACATATGGAGCAAAGAAAAAAAATCTATATTTCCTTAATCATTCAACTATTACAAAAAACAAACTTTTTCCTTTAGAACTGTTGTTCTGGTTTTTACATTTCTTGCTCTTCTGCGGTTTATTTCGCACAGAAGCTTGCACACTCTCTGTCTCACTTAAGCTCTTACACTTTTGCTCTCTCGGCATACACAGCATACACTCTTTCATGTCTTATGTATTGTAAACATAAATATGTTTAAAATACATATATAAAAATAATATCCTAAGTTTAAGACTATATGGAAATATGTCGGGGGGCATAAAAAAAAACTTATAACCCCAAGTCTAAACTTTAGAAAATAAAACCATATCGCGGCAGTGGTGTTTCAAACCATATAACACAAAATTACAAATATGCGATGCAATGGTTATCGCATCGATCATCGAGCTAAATGACGTTAGCTCAAAGCCATGCGATAAAGGAATGCGAAGAGGTTGCGATGGTTTATCGCATCAATTAATGCGTGGGGTGACTAGACTTTAAAACCTTGCGACGATGCATGATTGGTTGACGGGAAGGTGAGTTGACACTGATGGGGTCGCGCTATCGCATGATCGCGAAGTGAGGGGTGACGTCAGCACGAGATTGTGCGATAAGAATTTGATTGGTCAGAGATGGTTTGACGTGGCCATGGTGGGACAAAGGTATCGCAGAGATTTGGTTGTGGGATGACCAAACCGCAGAACGATGCGAGGAGCGCCCATTGGTCGTGGGAAATGGTGACATGGACTCGTAAGGTCCATAGAAACTTACGTGGAGTGGTTTAAATTTAAAACAAAAGGCATGGCATTAAAAATGGTTGGTGTGAATGGTGGTGCGGAGATATTGTGGTTTAAACCACGATTCTCAAATCTAGAGAGGGCTACAGAAGTCTGTTTGTTTGCAGGGGTTTAAAGGCAAAAGTCAATGCACAGGTTGAGTGCAAGACCATACAAACAAAGATTTTCTACTGTATCCTTTATCTTCCCATCAAAAATTTATGTTTTGTCCTTGTTGGGAGTAAATTCCAACAAGATTATGGTCTTGTGGGTAAACCAGGAGAGCTTTAAGCTAGCGAAAGACTTGGGCACCGCACAGAGACAAAGAAAGGCCCCACTTACGCTGAATTACTAGCTCCTCAGTTTCAAACACCACTTCCGTGAGTTGGATGCTGCTGTCGCTCACCAACATTCACATTACATTGAAAAAAGCTAACGCGACATGAGCCAAGAAAATGACTTCAATGGATTATATGCGTCTTACAACACCATTAAATATTTGCAACAGCCAAAAGGTTAGAAACTTTAATTTATAAATTGTTCCGAATGTCAGAAAGGAAACATCAATTTATGCAAATTGAGTTTAAATATAGAAAAATTAAGTGATGTGCTAACCACTTAGGTCTTTATCGAATTCCCTAAAAAGTTTGAAAGGAAACTTAATGTAGTGAGAATCCACTTCAATGGATATAAAAAAATACATGATGGCCTTCTAGTGGATAACTTCTCAGCAGCCTCCCTTTCGTTTCCCATGCCTCTCCAGCATACCATTCCCTGACATTAAAAATGGTAAAGCCTTCCAGCTGGGGAGACATTGATTTGTAGTGTGGTGTGGTGTGGGGTGGAGTCGGCTGAAGCTAGTGCTATGGCATCGACCATATCCCATATCAGTGGTCCTACTCTATCGAGTATATCTCGTACTGTTGAGGGAAGAAAGGGTCTCTACTTGAGTAAAGGAAGAATAAAGAGACGATAAAGCTAAAAACACCATTGGAATATCTCCAGATAGAGGATATGGCATATAGTCGATTAGCTTGTAAGGACATCTTGGCTCTTTCTTGCTTAGTAATTACATCATTACTATTTAAAAAAAAAAATAGATAAAAGTGGAAACCCCATTGGACAATCTCCACAGCTTGACAGATATGATCGCACTATCTACATATCTAGGGGCCATAGGAATATTCAATATCTCCATATCTGGAAAGAGCCATTGGAATATCAAATATCTCCATATCTGGAGAGATTTGATACCATTGATAGATATGATCGCACTATCTAAATATCTAGGCGCCATTGGAATATCCAATATCTCCATATCTGGAAAGATCTGATATGATGGAAAACGACAAGGGAATTTCAGTCATTTTGGATGGCTGAAAGACATCCATGGAGTAGTGTTCCACCTTTTGTGGTATTTTAATTGACTTTGTGCGATGGTTATTGAGCAGATTGGAACAGCAGTTATTTGCTCAATCTGAATTATGTATCGCCTTACTAAATAAGGGATTTTGGAAACAACGTGAGACAAGGCTAGCCAGGCTAGGGGCGTTGCATTTTTCACCCTAGCTTTGCTTGTTCACAGTACGAAGCAACGCCCGGATGATAATTGCAGCAAGGCTATGGTTGATCGCAACGCCAGGATGAGAATTGCAACGCCTCTAAGTTGGTTCGCCATATCTAAACTTGTTTCCGGAATTCCTCGTTCAGCCATGATTGAGCAAATTACTATTGCTTCAATTTTTTCATTAATCCCGGGAAAGTTCCATGTTTAAAAGAAACAACGATGGAATGGTACTCACTGGACCAGCTTGTTCAAATTTTCGTTGGTTTCCATGCCCGGGCTTGTCAATCCAACTGCTACTCGATAGATGTCTTTGTCAAGGTAAGGGCTTTCCATTTCTAAAACAGAATTAGAATTTCAATTTCTATTAGCATGAAATTGTTTTCATTTCGAATTTATGAAGCATTCAGAAGAATTTAAAAATTTTGAAATGTAAATTTCTGAAGTATTTAAAAGATACCGAATTATATATATTTTCATGCTTCAGATTTTATTTTATATTTGATGCACAATAACGATGATACATGAATATATAACCGAAAGATAAAAAAAGTTTTTGCGAGTCTCTAAACACAGTTAATTTCTTATGATTCTTTTGCTAGCTGTATTAAGTTTTTTTGGTTTATCTTGATGCATTTTATTTTAAATTACAACAATTTTGATACTTAAGAATTAACGAAAACATCACAAACAAAAACATTGCCATTATAAACTCCGCCCAATGTTTTTTCTGCAACGCTATCAACAATCTTTTCCTATTCTAACTCTTATTGTGATTTTGATTTGTTCTTAGTTCTTGTTTCTAATTACTTAACAATTTCAGAATAGCATTGAAAAGGTTTGCAAAGGTTGGTAAATTTATAATGAGAATTTCAAAGTGGAAATGACTGAATAGCATTGAAAAGGTTGGTAAATTTATAATTGGAATTTCAAAGTGGAAATTATGGATGGTGCAATTTAAAAAAAAAAAAGAGTAAAAGAAAGTATGGCTGTGGCGCAAAGCTAAATTGGATAGATTTATATCGTGAGGAGAAAGAAATGCACGCCAAGATATCTTCCTCAGACAACATAATCCTTAGGGATCTGTGTGGCTGAAATTCACGGATAAAAAAAATAAATAAAAATAAAACTAAGTGTAAACATAAGATAAATCATTTATGTTATGCATATACTTCATCTCATAAACTATAATGTATAATTTTGAATACAATCTATGACGCGTATCTTTTCATTTCAAAGTGAAATAGTTGTCGTTGGATTAATAATACTTTATTGTAAAACACATCCTTATAGATTTTTTTAAAGCTGTTAGTGACAGCTTTAAGGTTCTCTTATTCAATTAAGATTTAGTATTTAGTACTCATTGATCTCCTGTTCAAAATTAATGGTAATAGATATTGATTTTTTAAAAATGAAACTAATATTTTTTTTAATTGAAACTAAATTGTTCATAAAACAAAACAAAGTTCGAACCTGTAACTTGAAAGCATGTTGGCTTTGGGTTTTTGTTGGCTGATAGAAAGTTGCTTCACGAGAGTGACTTGCTAAAACATATGCATCAACACCCTACTTCTATATATAAGGTTGCCGGACTGTAAATCCATTTGTAATATGCCTACGTTGGCTCAAATCCATCTCGGGATCCTTCAAATTTCAATTGCACTTGGGGGCATCTTATTTTGAGTCTAGATGAACCACAAACACATTTGACATAATGGTTTTTTTGTAAAACTAGAAAAGTATATAATTATAAGCATTTCATTGCAGTTTAAACTTATAACATACACCTCTCTTCACATCTACACAAGTAATCGACCAACCGGGATAAACATAAGATGAGGGAAGTTAAGAGCATACTCAATCTCCTTAGTGACATCAAGGAAGTGAAATCGATGCTAAAAACTATAACACAAACACCATGTATGTGCTACAAGTCCCCCATAGGCTATCCCTCTCATCCACTTCACTTGTCCTTGGGTCCCTCTGAATTTCAATGAAGAAAACCCTTGGGCACTCCCTTGATATGGGCAAGGGTGTGTATAGGAGGCTGTGGATGCTCCCACTTTATATACATGTGTGCGTCTAGGGAAATTTCCTCTCATACTCGTGCCAATGTCTGCGAGATTTATGGCACTTTTTAAGCCCAAAATCTCAGGAACATCCCATAACTTCCTGTAGATTCTAGAATCCATCAAACACATGACGAAAATTCTAATGAACCAAAAACTCATTGCAAGAGTAGGCCTAACCATCCCCAACCGAGACTGACATTCTGTGAAACACTTGACATCAGTGCAATCTACATGTGTAGGATACGAGACATAGCATGAATGACTGAAAACTCTTATGAGACATGACAAGAAGGATCACCACCCTCTTGCTTGAATTTTTATGAAATAAATTATGTCTCGTATCCATTATCTTAACATTTACAAGTAAATACATGAAATAACCATGTCTTGAACCAATCATATAACCATGCTTATAATCAACATAAAAACATGCAAATAATAGTGAGATAACAAGGTAAAAACACGAAGGTGGGTTACACTTTCGTGAGAGAAGTGGGCAAAAAATTCATTTTTCCAACAGTTTGCCCAAAATTTAATAAAATTTTGGCCAAACTATTAGAAATTTCTGCTGAAGTTTGTAAATTAGTTCGGCCAAACTAATTCTATTTTTTACATTGATGGCATTGGTAAAAAAAAATTTGGTTGGAGATGGGAAAATTGATAATAGATGTTCGGCCGGACTATGAGTTCAGTCAAACTTTTGAAAAGAATTTGGTTGAACTATTTCTTATAAATATACCGGCCGACAAACCGCAAGAAGTTTCGGGCTTGTTACCATTTGTTTGTCACCATTTTCTGATCTTTCTCTCACTATTTTGTTGTTGCGCTGGTGTTTGCTATTACAGGGGCTTGTTTTTGTAGGGGCAAGAAGGTGAGAAGCCTCATGTTTGTGTTTATTTTTTTGGGGGTTTTAATTTTTTTCTTTTTTTTTTGTTCGTAGGTTACAAATAACCCACATCTTTAATGATATCCTTCATCGTTGCAGTCTACCTCGTCGTTTGTTGTTGTTTGCTGTCGTTGCGACTTCCCTCATCATTTGATGTCATTGCGGCCTACCTCATCGTGCTTTCATTTGTTTTCATCTCGTCATCTCCATGTAGACAAAAAATCTCCTTTCTAATTAGTTTGTTAGACTGTGTTTTTCTTTGTAGGCGAAAAAGCTCCTTTCTTACTTATTCCTCAACTGAATTCATCATATGACTAGTTAGAGTCAACATAATAATATACCTAATAAATATCTCTAAAATTTCTATCTGAAGACCGTGAGACATCCAGACACCTCATCAACCACCTCTTTACTCATTCTCTTTCTCACATAGACAAGCCTCAGAATCAGATTTAGTAGAACATGATTTTTTTTTCCTATATAATGTGACGTCTGAACCTTGATGCCCAATTATTTCTGCAGCCTATACATTGTAGCTTGATGTTCAATTATTCAAACTCTACTCAGAATCATGAATCATTCATTCTGTCATTTAGTGTAGCTCACATTTGAATGACTTGCAAGTCCAAGTTCTGATAAAAAGAATTCCAATAGTTTCCAGTATAGCGTAAAAAATATGCGTTCAATAGAGAGAGAGATTCACCAAAAAAATTCAGTATTAATGTTTTCAAAAGAAAAATAAATCACCTCATAATTATGATTATATAAAAATATCATAACTATACATCACATGAATTGTTTAATTTTTATTATTGTTTAATTTTAATTACTATTATTGTTGAATTGTGGAGAACAAATGTTTTTATTGCTCAATATAGTTTTAATATGCTTAGATGTGTACAAGAGCTTATGCATATTAGACTATGTGTTAACAACTATAATGATACCAATCTATACACTTAATCTTATTGAATAATCATGACCTTGTTGAATAGTACTAATATGTATTGCATTGTGTACAAGCCATCCTATGCTTTCCCTTATTCTATATGGGTATATATCATCAGTCAATCATAGTAAGGTTGTGACACAATTATGGTAGCATATTAGAGTACTCATATTGATGGGGTTTCGATTGATGGCTCTAGGGATAACTAGCTTGGTTGTGTGGCTAGTAAGGTTAGCTAGGTTAGATGGTTGTTTGATTGGTTGATTAGAATCATTTCAAGTAGGCAGGTTTGCTTTCTTTCTTTCTTATTCCCGAACTGAAGCTTCCTAATCTAGCTAGCTTTCTAATGCCTCAAATAGTAGAGTTGTATGTATTTTCCTGATGGATAATAGATTCGTTCTTTCCTTCAACCTCTGCAAATCTAATATCTCTATGTTCTTATGGGCACCAACTCACAACTTTGTTCTTTCTTAAGATTGTAGGTTGTATTTTTGTTATGTTGCTTCCTCAGACCTTTGTTAGATTATCTTTGTCTTTCATCAGAGTGTTTGTTTGTGGTTACAATGCCTATCTTCCTTAATACTCCTTGCTAATCTAAAAACTAAACTTTTCTTTCTTATTCATGAACTGAAGCTTCCTAATCTAGCTAGCTTTCTAATGCCTCAAAGAGTAGAGTTGTATGTGTTTTCCTGATGGCTGATAGCTCTACTCTTTCTTAAAACCTCTACATATTTAATATCTTTGTGTTCTTTTTATGAGCACCAAATCACAACTCTATTCTTTCTTAAGCTTGTAGGTTGTATTTGTGTTCTATTGCTTCGTCAAGATTTTGTTAGATTGTATTTGTCTTTTAGCAGAGTGTTTCTTTGCGGTTACAGTGCCGATCTTCCTGAATACTCCTTGCTAAGATAAAACCTAATATTTTATTTCTTATTCTTGAACTAGAGCTTCCTAATCTAGCTATATTTCTAATGTCTCAAAGAGTAGAGATGTATGTGCTTTCCTGGTGGCTGATAGCTCTGTTCTTTCCTTCAACTCTGCAGATGCAATATCTATGTGTTCTTATTATGAGCACCAACTTGAAACTCTGTTATTTCTTAAGATTGTATGTTTTCTTTGTGTTATGTTGCTTCCTCAGACTTTTTTTAGATTTTCTATAATGTTCCAAAATATGGAACTTGCTGCTCCATTGGGAATATCTTCAAATATTCCAGTTTCCTTCTTCAGTGACCTATCACAAGTCCATTTCAGAGATTGACTGTTGAGGCATTTACAACATATGTCTCCCTCGAAATAAGGGAGAGATCCTGAGGCTAGCTGGCCCTTCATAGACTCTCCCTATGGATATGCAATATTCCACCTCAGGAATTTCTGCTACAGGGCCCTTGAGGACGTTGTATAACGAAGTTTTTGCAAAAATAAGACAAACCACTACTGGGATGCCTTATAATACTCATCATAAAACTTCTCTGTTGAATATGAGCTTAAATAAATAACTCTAGATGGGTTATTTAGATCTCCCCAATCTAGGTCTCTAAAACAATGCTCAATGAGAGAGCTACAACAATATATGAACATGAACATTAACTCTGCAATTCTGAAATACACCATAAGAGGGAAATGCATGCAGCCATCATTATATTATTATATCAACGAAAATAAATAGAAATATCATGAGGAATGAACCCTTTTGACAATGGGGATCAATCTCCAATGATTAAACCATGAAATACCAATGTTGCTGCAGCTACACAAAATGCCGAAGGACCATGCCTGCGTAGTCATTAAGAGAATAGCAACTACTTAATGTGTAAAAAATGATAATTATGCTGAAGGATACAAGAAAATAGCCCAATAGCAAAGAGATGGGCTGAAATACAATATTTGTAAGTAATCTATGAAGATTGCTAGAAATGCTGGAGAAACCCAAAATGTGACAACTGGGCTGTCACTGAAACTGATACCAAATAAGAAATGAGGCTGTGGTTGATCTAAAATATGATTTCCCTCCTCTGATCATTTCTACAATACAAAGGGCTGATCCCTTTGTCTCAAAAAAATTCTCCTTGAAGCTCTAGAACCCCTCTCTCGTTGCCTCCTCTGAAATAACACAGTTCTCTCCATGGACTGCATAGTGGGAGATGATTGAAGTGTGGCCTCATGCCACTAATCTGAAATCAAGCTCGGAAATCCTGCTTGCAGCTCCCCCCAATGAATATATCACTCCTCCACTGAAGAAAACTAGCTAATATGACTCCATGAGTTCCTCCTTTGCTGCCCCCAGCAACACAACGTCCTCTCTGCTGTAGATATAATGCTGTATCTGATGGTAGTAGCTGTGGCCAATGATGGATTGAGGAAAATTAGCTCATTCCTCATCCTTCCTCTAGGAAGAGGTAGGGATTCCCGACTAGGAACACCCTAGTGCTCGAGGGCACCATCACCCTGCTAAACAACCCAGGGATGCAAGCCATTGCAGACCCAAGTCTGAAACTCTAAACCATGTATCCAAGTGGACTGCCATATCCTCCTTATATAAAAAAGGAACTCTTCTCCACCAAGGTTCCACCAATTAGGGTTTCCACCCTCACATGAGTGTCTTCCCTCCAAAACTGCGCAGCTTCTCTAGGAAGTCTTTCCTCCTTGGGCAGCGTTGTTGACTTTAGTCAAATATGACTAATCCAAGTAAGCTGGGTTCCATTCACACCCCTATGTGTTTATTTCAGCTGCTTTATTCACCTCCCTTTCAAATAAGGA
Organism: Pinus albicaulis; assembly: GCA_034641835.2. Lineage (NCBI taxonomy): Eukaryota > Viridiplantae > Streptophyta > Pinopsida > Pinales > Pinaceae > Pinus > Pinus albicaulis. Next base: position 1,485,715,388 of record CM076579.1, read on the forward strand.
GTGTTATTTCTTCATCCAAAAGGGGCTAAGGTGTCTCCTTCCCCATTTTATTAAATAAAAATAAAATGTGCAACTATAATGTTCCATTTTAGCTTGAGGCTAAAATTTGGAACATTACAGTCCTCCCCTCTGACATGTTGCTTGCCCTCAAAAAATTACATAGAGAGAACAAAATATTCTCCCCCTTCTTCTCTTGTGGCCTCCTCATCAATGGTCCCACCACTGCTCAAATATGCTGAAATAAATCTATCCTCCAATGCTCTCTCCCAAGTATGCAAGCTGAAAATGATGCTCCTCATGGAAAGATAGAAGGTGTAGTGGAATCCTTCTTACTGTGCTATGGTCTCGTTAAGGTAGGAGTGATGATATGCATGGGAAAACTTTGCTCCCAATGATGATCCTCTCATCCATGCTATCATCCAAGTGAAAATCTCAACCCCCGGTTTCTACAATGTGTTGGGGCTGAATCGAGAGTTGTGCTTGTGATTCCCATGATGGTCCTCTCTCCATTTGAAATGTCCATGGAGCTACCTCTGTCCTTGGGCTGAAATGGTATGGCCTCCAAGAATGTCCCAAACAACCCCATCAAGAAATCCAGCCATGAAATGCCTCTTCAAATTCTCCAAGTGGTCTCGCCCACAAGAAGAGACAAGTAAGAATGTGGCAATCATGGTTTTCCCATGGTATCTCCTACAAAATGAAGCATATATAGTAGGGAGAATCATGCTCCCAATGGGCTGTACATCCAATAATCTCCAAATAATGCTCCTCATGAGTGAACCAACATCAGAAATACAAGAAGCTATACACAATAAAATCAAGTTGCCAAATGACAACCGGAGAGTGGTTCAAAGTTCCACTCATGGAACCTGAGCAGTGCCTCCTTTGACTGCCTCAAAATAAAAAGTAACAAGTGTTGTACTAGCCACTTGTTTGCTGCCACAACATCTCCTCATAAGATGAAACATGAAATCACAATTTGGTGCCAGTGGCTTCCCCCACAACCATCACAAAAATAGCCAAAATCAAGGCTACAAGTAGCTACAAGTACATTATACCAAGTGCAAGAATGGATGATCCTCCTTGTGAAAATAAGTCTCTCATACGAGGTAAAGAGGTACAAAATGTGAAATGATACCTTCTCTACCATGTACTTGAGACCTTAAGCTGAAATGACTCATCTGAATGCTTCCCCTCTCCTCCAATGAGTAAGGGAATGGTTGTGCCAACCTCTCCAAAATAAACTGAGCTATGAATCTATCCATATGTTGATATAGATCATACTGAATTCCCTCCCAAGTGAACTCGTATAGCAAGCAAAGTATGCATCCAAATGCATATCTAGGAAGTTCTCATGTGCTGCATGCAATAGTTTCTCTTTGAGAGTAGAAACTCTAGTCAAGTAGAGCCTGCCATGATGATATATGATCATATCATCCACTAAGTATCTGCTATCTCCATCAAGGCCATTCAAGATCATCCAATGCACCAAGATCCTGGGGAATACTCAACCAAAGCTGTGTCCTCCATCCTGGATCAATCCTCCACATAGACAGTGCTGGTGTTCTGCAATATGGCACTCCCCTCACACTGCTGCCTGCTACATTGACATCCCCCATGCCAAAGTCATCCTCCAAGTTGCTGCCATGACCACCATGTAGTTTCTCATGCTCAAATAGAAATGATGCTCTCTGAAAATGAGCCTCCCATGAGAGACTATCACCTCCAAAGAATCTTCCGATCCTAGGCAACGTAAGCATGAGTGACCTCCATCTACTCTAATGCATGAAAGAGTCCTTCCTCAAAGGAATCATCCTCTCTCTCACCAAATATATGGAGTAGTCATCTGGCATCATGAAGATTCTATCCTCCACCTTTGCAACAAACTCTATCTGCACAGTAAAACTGATGAGAATGGGTGGTACTGAAAATGAGAGGGTGTATCCCTCCTCCTTGAGCTTGTCCCAAAACTCACTGCACTATGATGGATTCCTCCAATGTCTCCACCTCTCCAGAATCCAAGAGTGGTGAAACAAATGACATGATGCTTCTCATCATCTCTAGAACATGTGGCCTCCTAAGTGGAAAGCCTCCAAAAGTGAGACATCAAGATAGGAAGTGGACTGTATATATGAGAGGAATGAAAGGTCCCTCTCTCTCTACTGCGTAGTATATTCCCTCTCCTATGTGAAGATAATCTCTGAAATACATAAGGGTTAATTTCCATCATCCCTTCATGCTAATCCTTCTTCTCTTCTTATTCTTCCAATGGTGCAATGTTGTAGATTCTTGTATACACCTCCTCTCAACCAACATGTGAGTGTATCTCCCCCTCAATGAGAGACCTTGTATCTTGGCCCTCCTTTGAGAGAAATATATCCACATCCTCACAAATGGAAGAGTTCCCTCCATATAATGGGGGTCTTGCCTTTAGCAAGTCATTCTCCTGATTACCCCCCGTCTAGAAAGATGGAATGATCTTTGTTTCATGGTCCCCTTCCATGCATGCAAAGTTTTTGAAGTTTTGTCACACCATGTTTCACATTGGTTCTCATCAATCCCCTTTGCAAAACTTCTTGTGACTCCAACATATGATCTTTAATTTTCATAAAATCATGAAATAGAATTCTAAAACCAATCATCATGAATCGTACCTTTGCGTTGCAGCGTTGCTCCTCCAAAGGCCTCAACACTTTCCCTCCATCCTTCTTGCAGTAGCTATGGGAAATGTACTGCGTCATGGATCGGCATGTGTGGCTAAATCCTCACACCCTTCATGAGAATATCTAGGGTTTGTTTCATCCATAGACCCTTTCAGAAAATTTCTCCAAATTTTCCCTTTCATCATATCTTCAATGATGTTCTCAATGGTCTGGAAAGGAGGAAGGGAGATCTCATCTTCCATCATTCCTTTTCCTTGTTTCCTCTGTAAATATCCTCTCCTTAGAGAGAAGCTCCTATGCTTATGGCATTAGATGTTGGGCACAAGCTGAGCCAAGATCATGCTCTGATACCACTGTAATGTTCCAAAATCTGGAACTTGCGACTCCATCACGAATATCTTCAAATATTCCAATTTTCTTCTTCAGTGAGCTATCACAAGTAAATTTCAGAGATTTATTGTTGGGGAATTTACAGGATATGTCTCCTTCCAAATAAGGGAGAGATCCTGAGGCTAGCTGGCCCTTCACAGACTCTGCCTATGGATATGTAATATTCCGCCTCGAGAATTTCTTCTATAGGGTCCTTTAGGACGCTGTATAAGGAAGCTGCTACACAAATAAGACAAAACACTACTGGGATGCCCTACAATAATCATCATACAACTCCTATGCAAAATATGAGCTCAAAGAAATAACTCTAGATATGTTATTCAGATCTCCCCAATCTAGGTCTCTAAAATAATGCTCAATGAGAGAGCTACAACAATATATGAACATGAACATTAACTCTGCAATTCTGAAATACACCATAAGAGGGAAATGCATAAAGCCATCATTATATTACCATATCAGCAAAAATAAATAGAAATATCATGAGGAATGAACTCTTTTGACAATGGGGATCAATCTCCAATGAGTACACCATGAAATATCAATGTTGCTGCAACTACAAAAAATGTCGGAGGACCATGCCTACGCAGTAATTAAGAGAATAGCAGCTTTTAAATGTGTACAAAATGATAATGATGCTAAAGGATACAAGAAAATATCCCAATAGAAAAGAAATGGGCTGAAATACAATATTTCTAGCCAATCTATGAAGATTTCTAGAAATGTCGGAGAAATCGAAAATGTGACAACTGGGTTGTCGCTGCAACTGATACTGAATTATTAATGAGGCTGTGGCTGATCTAAAATATGATTTCCCTCCTCTGATCATGTCTCCAATACAAAGGGTTGATCCCTTTGTCTAAAAAATATTCTCCTTGAAGCTCTAGAACCCCTCTCTCACTACCTCCTCTGAAATAACGCAGTTCTCTCCATGGACTGCGTAGTGGGAGATGATGGAAGTGTGGCCTCATTCTACTGATCTGAAATCAATCCCAAGAATCCTCCTTGAAGCTCCTCCAATGAATATATCACTCCTCCACTGAAGAAAACTAGCTAAGATGACTCCATGAGTTCCTCCTTTGCTGTCCCCAGCAACACAACATCCTCTCTGCTGCAGAAATAACGCTGTAGTTGATGGTAGTAGTTGTGGCCAATTCCGGATTGAGGAAAATCAGCTCATTCCTCATCCTTCCTTGAGGAAGAGGTAGGGATTCTCGACCGGGAACACCCTAGTGCCTTAGAGCACCACCACCCTGCTAAACAGCCCGGGGATGCAAGCCTTTGCAGACCCAAGTCTGAAACTCTAAGCCATGTATCAAAATGGGCTGCCATCTCCTCCTTATAAACAAAAGTAACTCTTCTCCACCAAGGTCCCACCAATTAGGGTTTCCACCCTCACATGAGTGTCTTCCCTCCAAAACTGCACAACTTCTCTAGGAAGCCTTTCCTCCTTGGGCAGCGCTGTTGAATTTAGTCAAAGATGAATAATCCAAGTGAGCTAGGTTCCATTCACACCCTTAGGTTTTTATTTCAGCTGATTTATTCACCTCCCTTTCACATAAGGAGTGTTATTTCTTCATCCAAAAGGGGCTAAAGTGTCTCCTTCCCCATTTTATTAAATAAAAATAAAATGTGTAACTATAATGTGTAGAAATTTATATAAATGATATGTTATACATCCGAGATTCTCCTGATCACACACTATTTGACTTCGTGCACAATACAAAATATCTTCTACCATTGATCATTAATTGTGGAAATAAAAACAATCACATGCGCACATTAAAACCATAAACATTCACACATATGAACACAGTATTTATGGGAAAGCTTAAAGCTGAAAACCCCCAAATATATGTATATTATATGTCATAGAGATCATGTAACAATCATTATACAAAGCTCGTCATAAGCTCTCAGTACAATCTCCAATTGTTACACACTAATCAGGTCTGATCTAGCAAAACACATGCTCCAATCTCTGCCACTTGCTAACATACCTCTACTGCGAAATCATTGTTGAAGAATGGCTTTGAATGAACTAGAATTGGTGTAGCCTTGCTCATGCAATCCTCATTGGCATCTACAACCACTATGTGTTGCAAGTCATGCAACATTATAGTCACAACTGATAGTCACACTGCTCTTTCACCTACCTCTTCACTGGTCTCCACCGAAAATGTCCATGCATTGTAGTTAAATGATGTATTCTTTAGTTGATTAATGAGTTAATAATTAGTGAATTAATTAATAATTAATTCACACCACTCTCACTAGTGTATCAATCAGTTGGACTAGATACAACTAGCTCAACTATGTTTAACTCAGTTAAACTGAACACAACTCCATCAACTACCTCAATAACTCCACCAAACTCTATCACATGAGTTCTAATTGAAGTATCCATGCAATAGCTCCACTTAACCCTCAGGAATAGCATAATTCCTTCTGTTAGCTCTTGTGCCACATCTGTGCACTTAACTGAAGTGCTCCAAGAGAATAAGATAATGTTTATAGTCCAAATATTATTAAGAGCTAATAATATACGACATATCTATTTTTAGACTGGCAATATAAAAATAAATTCCACCCAATATGGCTAAAAATAGAAGTCCATCTATTTTTCCAACTTGACCAACCATCCACAAATAGCATCCTACAACTCATAGAATATGATCGACATGTCTAAAAATAAACTTGCGCCAAAAATAGCCTGCGGGCCCACTTATTGAAGGTGACTTCTTTCCACTAAGCTCATCATCTTGTTGCAATCTCAACACTCCCTCTCAACAAGATAGGGATTATTTTCCACCTCGATCCTACCCCTGTGGTATTCAAATTTACTCCTGGTAAGCGCCTTCGTCAAGATATCAGCATCCTGATCCTTCGTGGGGATGTATGAAAGTAACATGATCTTCTGCTGCACACAATCTCTGATATGATGATACGAGATGTCAATATGTTTAGATCTATTGGGAAATACTGGATTAACCGAGATTTTGATGCAACTCTGATTATCACAATATATCACAGTAGGATCCAAGTGTGAACCGAACAACCCAACCAGGATCTTCCTCATCCATATAGCTTCGCATGCAGCCAAAATTGCTACCATATACTCAGCCTCCGCTGAACTAACTGCCACAGATGTTTGCTTCCTGCTGTGACAAGAAACTGCTGTCAACCTGATACTGAAAATCCCTCCAGATGTGCTCTTCCTATCTGTTGGGCTCCCTGCCCAATCTGCATCTGTGAAGCCACATAGGTTCACCTCATCCAACTGTCTATACCATAATCCATATCCCGATGTGCCTCTGAGATATCTCAATACATGCTTGCCTGCCTTCCAAAAGAGCTTGGTAGTATTAACCATAGCTTGTGAAAGTTGGTTAACAGTGTAGCATATGTCAGGTCCTGTATTGACTAGATACATAAGCGACCCCACCAACTATCGGTAAACAATGGCATCCACTACCTCTACCGATGTAGCATCCTCTTTCCTCCATCCTCCAGGAAGAGGAGTGTCGATAGGCTTGTAGCCATGCATGTTAAAATTCTCCAGTATCTCCCAAGCATACTTGCCTTGAGACACAAACAATCCATCACTGCGCTGCCAAATTTCCAATCCCAGGAAATAATGAAGGAGGCCCAAGTCCTTCATCTCAAACTCTTTCGCAAGATAAGCCTTGAATGAGTGTATCAACAGTTCATCACCTATTAGAATCAAATCATCTACATAAATTACAATGATTAGCAACTTACCCTCCACCACAATCTGGTATAGGTTTGAATCCGCCTGACTCTTGGAGAATCCAAGTCCGGTGAAAAAACTGTCTATCCATGTGTACCAAGCACAAGGTGCTTATTTCAACCCATACAATGCTGTTTTGAGCCTTCACACATGTGACTTGCTACTGAAGATCTTGAAACCTTTGGGCTGCTCTATGTACACCTCCTCCTCAATCACTTTATTGAGGAACACAGTCTCCACATCCATTTGATGAATGTGCCACCCCATCTGCACTAAGAGAGCAAGAAGCATCCATATGGAGGAATACCTTGCGACAGGTGCAAAGGTTTCCTCATAATCGATCCCCTCAATCTGTGAGAAGCGTCGGGCCACACTCCCGTCAGCTGCTTTCTTCAATTTTTAGATCCATCTCGAACCTACCACCGATTTCCCTTCTGGAATTGGGACAATCTCCCACGCATTGTTTCTGACAATCGAATCATACTCTTCCACCATGGCATCTACCCATGCAGGGTCCTCCACAGCTTCCTCGAAAGAGGATGGCTTTGTCACGATGCACTTGCTCATAAGAAACATGTATCTAGTATAACGGTCAGGTGACTGTCTCTGTCTGCACTGTGATGTAGGTTCTCATACAATCTTCTCTGCATCCTGAATCATTTTCTCAGCTTCTATAGTGTGCTTCTACCCTCTAATGGTTGGCACTGCATGAGTGGTCTCTTCCACTCCATGAACCTCCTCTTGTGGCCGATCCACATCCTGAGGCTTATGCTTAGGAGCTAATAGCTCCTCATCTGCATGCAAGTGTGGCTCCCTCTCAAGCAAACACTTCATGGCTTTCTCCTCATGAGATTTGATATCCCGTCGCACAATAGTCTTGCGACTGTCTCGCAAATACACACGATAGTTTTCGGGTGTATCTGTGTACCCCAAAAATATCCCAACCTCTGCAGTCGGCTCCAGCTTCTTCCTGGCATCCTTCGTCACATGAATGTAATAGGTGAACCAAAAATCCTCAAGTGGGAAATATCAGGCCTCTTACCATAAAACGCCTCCTCGGGTGTACTCATGTCAAGTATCCTGTGAGGACAACTATTTTGCACATAAACCACAGTATTGCATGCTTCAACCCACAAGTGTATGGGAAGGCCCTGATCATGCAACATTTCCCGTGCAGCACCCACAATCGTTCTGCTCTTTCGCTCCGTGACCTCAATCTACTGTGGGTTATGAGGCGTTATGAGCTCTCTTCAAATTCCTTCTGCATTGAAAAAGTCCTTGAATTTGCCAGAGATGAATTCACCACCATTGTCACTCCTAAGAGCCTTCACTTACTTCCTCGATTCTTTCTCAACCAGTGCCTTGAACTCAAATAACTTTGTGTATGTCTCGATCTTCTTCTACATGAAGAAAATCCAACACTTACGAGAAAAATAATCAACAAATATCACATAGTACCTGTGCTTTGCTGTAGAAGCTACTGAGAAAGGTCCACACATGTCTGTGTGAATTCTCTCAAGGATCGTCTTCGCACAACTATCCTTCTCATGAAAGGTGGCTTTCACAAATTTTCCCAAAGTACATCCCTTGCATTGATTTAACTGTGCAAGTGTACCTTTGGGAAGCCCAGTAGAAATCTGCTGCAAAATTTTCAAATCACCATGGTGAAGATGGCCCAATCTCTTGTGCCATAGCTCGCCCTCCTCCCAGCTCACCACTTCTTCTACCTTGCCTACCATTTCTGTGCAGCCATCTACATGCAATTGATAAAGGTTCTTAACTCGAACCCCTATCCTCCGAGTTTCACCAGTTTGCTTAATGCACAGGAAATCCTTTCCCTCTCTAAAGACAACATCATATCCCTTGTATTCTAACATGGCTACCGAGATTAGATTCTTCTTCAATCCTGGAACATGCATGACTTCCTTCAATACGAAGGGTTTACCAAACTCCCTCTCAAAGGAAATGGTACCAATACCGGTCTCATTGTACCTACCATCATCGACCATCTCGATGTTCAGTCCAAGATCTTTCTCATTCAGATCAGTAAACAAATATTTGTGTCTAGTCATATGAAAAGACGCACCACTGTGAAGAAACCACATTGAACCCATCATAATTGACACCAAGCATACGATCACCAAAAAATACAACTCAGACTGCGAGGCTAAGGCCTCTACAGCTGCAGATCTAGTAGCCTGCTTATTTTTCTTCTTCTGTGGACAATTAGTGGCGTAATGTCTGTGTTGGTGACAATGAAAGAACTTCACCTTGGACATGTCTTGCTTCTTGCCTTTCGCACCGGATTGAGAAGCATTCTTCTTGCTCTTCCCCTTCCTTGCTTTGGAAGCCAAAGCGCAATTTTCTTCATCTGCACTCTTCGATGAAGATCCATCCCGGTATTCTGCCTTATCTCCTCTTGCACAAGATCTGACCAAAGTCGCTCCCATCCTGGAAATTTCTCCCAACCATTGATAGAGTCCTAATAGGAATGCCAACTCTTCGGAAGCCCCAAGAGAGCCAAGCTCACCAAGTCCTTGTCATCTACAGTAACCCCCGCACTTCCTAGCTCATCCCTGCACTAGACAAACTTCATGAGGTACTTGGGTATACTATCACCTTTCTCCATTTTTATGTTCTTGAGTCTATCCTTGAGTGCCAACTTCCTCTGGTCGCTCATGCTTCAAAATAAATCTATCGAAGCTTTCCACATCAAGAATGGAGAATCTTTACCATGAAGGCTGGACACTATGTGATCCTTCACCCCTTCCAACAGAATCCTTCGAAATTTTGTTGTCTTCTTTTGCCATGCGTCAAGTGCAACAGCATCACTAGAAGCAGGTTTTTAAATTTCTGCATCTATGAACTCCTTCAACCCATTTTCATCTAGCACAGCCTCTATCCTGTCCTTCCATGAAATATAATTCGATTTGCCCTCAAAGGCATACTCCAATTGCAATCGGTTGAAAGACATCTCAACTTCAACACCAAGAAAACATTGCTGCAAATTCGAATTCCACTAGCAGAAAACTCAACTGCTTCAATGTTTTGCAATTTCTCCAATGATCAATATTGCTCTGATACCATGTATAAATTTATATAGCTGATATGTTATACATTTGAGATTCTCCTAATCATACACTATTTGACTTCATGCACAATACAGAGTCTCTTCTACCATTGATCATTAATTGCAGAAATAAAAACAATCACATGTGCACATTAAAGCCATAAACATTTACACATATGAACACAATATTTATGGGAAAGCTTAAAGCTGAAAACCCCCAAATATCTATATATTATATGTTATACATTTGAGATTCTCCTGATCACACACTATTTGACTTCATGCACAATACAAAATCTCTTCTACCATTGATCATTAATTGCGGAAATAAAAAGAATCGCATGTGCACATTAAAACCATAAAAATTCACACATATGAACACAGTATTTATGGGAAAGATTAAAGCTAAAACCCCCAAATATCTGTATATTATATGTCATAGAGATCATGTAACAATAATTATACAAATCTCCTCACAATCTCTCAGTACAATCTCCAATTGTTACACACTAATCAGGTCCGATCTAGCAAAACACATGCTCCAATATCTTCCACCTGTTAGCCTGCCTCTACTACGTAATCACTGCTGACGAATGGCTCTAAATGAAATCGAATTGCTCCAGCCTTTCTCATGCAATCCTCATTGGCATCTCCAACCATTGTGTGTTGCAAATCATGCAACACTATAGTCACAACTAATAGTCACACTGCTCTTTCACCTACCTCTTCACTGGTCTCCACTGAAACTATCCATGCACTGTAGTTAACTGATGTATTATTTAGTTGATTAATGAGTTAATAATTAGCGAATTAATTAATAATTAATTCACACCACTCTCACTAGTGTATCAATCATTTAGACTAGATACAACTAGGTCAACTATGTTTAACTCAGTTAAACTGAACACAATTCCATCAACTACCTCAATAACTCCACCGAACTCTGTCACATGAGTTCTAACTGAAGTATCCATGCAATAGCTCCACTTAACCCTCAGGAATAGCATAATTCCTTCTGTCAGCTCTTGTGCAACATATGTGCACTTAACTAAAGTTCTCTAAGAGAATAAGATAATGTTTATAGTCCAAATATTATTAAGAGCTAATAATATTCGACATATCTATTTTTAGACAGAAAATCTAAAAATAGATTCCGCCCAATATGTCTAAAAATAGAAGTCCATCTATTTTTCTAACTTGACCAACCATCCACAAATAGCATCCTGAAACTCATAGAATATGATCGACATGTCTAAAAATAGACATAGTCTAAAAATAGACTTGCGCCAAAAATAGCCTGCGGGCCCACTTAGTGAAGGCAACTTCTTTCCACTAAGCTCATCATCTTGTTGCAATCTCAACATAATGTTCCATTTTATCTTGAGGCTAAAATTGGGAACATTACATTTTCTTTCTCTTTCAACAGAGCGTTTGTTTGTGGTTAAAATGCCTATCTTCCTTAATACTCCTTACTAATCTAAAACCTAACTTTTTTCTTTCTTATTCTTGAACTAAAGCTTCTTAATCTACCTAGCTTTCTAATGCCTCAAAGAGTAGAGTTGCATGTGTTTTCCTGATAGCTGATAACTCTTTTCTTTCCTTCCCTGATAGGTTTGTTCTTTCATTCAACTTCTACAAATCTAATATCTTTGTGTTCTTCTTATGAGCACCAACTAATAGCTCTATCCTTTCTTAAGCTTGTAGGTTGTATTTGTGTTATGTTGCTTCCTTAGACCTTTGTTAGATTGTCTTTGTCTTTTAGTCGAGTGTTTGTTTGTGGTTATAGTGACTATCTTCCTCAATACTCCTTGCTAAGCTAAAACCTAAGATTTTCATTCTTATTCCTGAACTGAAGCTTCCTAATCTAGCTACCTTTCTAACGTCTCAAAGAGTAGAGATGTATGTGTGAATTTTGAGATAAATTCATCAACCACTACCACTACTTGTTTAATTAAGTGTATAAAATAAATTTTCACCCCTTTCCACTTATTACTTCAATCATAAGTTTCTATGTGTATATTTTAGGCCCTCTCGACTAGATGATGTGCTGGTTTTATTGCAATTAAGATGATTAAATTACTAGAATTGAGGTTGCCTATTTTAAAAAAATTGACCAAACATTGATTTAGTGATACTTTTCATTTTTTTGGACTCTTATGCATTGAAATTGGTTTCTTCGTTGTTTCTATGAAGTGTTTTTGAATCACAAAGAGTTTCGATGTCTTAGCGTTATGTATTTTAGGTGAAAACATGGAATTTCATATGATATTTTCCCTTTCCGTGAGACTTACAAAATCTTATAGCAATTGGCAATTGATTTCCTGGTGTACAATGGATTGAAATGGCTAAATATGGTTGATTCATGTGTACTTAAGAGCTTGTTTGATTCTTAGATATCAATTTTCCTCAAAGAATTGAAAATAATGTGTTATAGGATGGATTCTTATAGCTTCCTTATTGTCTGTTTCCTATAGTAGATGGATACAATTTCTCTGACTTACAAAATCTTATAGAAATTTATTTCCTTGTGTACAATGGATTGAAATGGCTAAATATGGTTGATTCATGTGTACATAATTGTGTACAATGGATTGAATTTCCTAAATATGGTTGATTCATGTGTACATAAGAGCTTGTTTGATTCTTAGATATCACTTTTCCTCAAAGAATTGAAAACAATGTGTTATAGGATGGATTCTTATAGCTTCCTTATTGTCTATTTCCTATAGTAGATGCACACAAATTTCTCTCACTTACAAAATCTTATAGAAATTGATTTTCTTGTGTAAAATGGATTGTAATGGCTAGATATGGTTGGTTCATGTGTACATAATTGTGTACAATGGATTGAAATGGCTAAATATGGTTGATTCATGTGTACATAAGAGCTTGTTTTATTCTTAAATATCACTTATCCTCAAATAATTGAAAACAATGTGTTATAGGATGGATCCTTATAGCTTCCTTATTTTCTATTTCCTATAGTAAATGCACACAATTTTTCTTATACCTTTTTATAGAAGTGAAAAAATATTGATTCCTTATAAGTTGATATAATTACATTGGATACCTTTGATAGTGGTTGGAAAAATGAATACTAGAAATACATATGAAGTGAAATTGAATGGTATTATATGAAAAAGGTGAAATGCATGTTGACTATAGTTTATCATTTTATGCATTTGGAGGCATGATGTTAATAGGAATGATTGATAGAAATGGTTTTTTTCGAGTAATGAAGACCCCTGGCTTCTTAGCATAATGCTACTATAGGTTTTCAATCGTATTGATATTTATGTTGATGCTAACTGTGTTTATTAATGTACCTAAATTTACACCTTCCATGATGCTTCCTCTCCTAGTGTTGTCATTTACTTTTCTAATCTTGTAAAATGTTTAAAGGGGAGTGTTTTATGATGTAATGGATATTACTAATCTAGATTATGTATAGTGATATGATGATAGTGTGTAGGTTGATGTTCAAGTTGTAAAAATTTTGTACATATCAAGGATGAATGAGATTACACGCCAAAAATGATATTATTATATTATTAGAAAATATTTTAGGTGCTAAATCATACTTGTTATGAAGGTCATAATTAATGCAAGTTGAAAATTACTTTTTAATGCTCTTAGCCTATTTATAGATGTCAAAGTAAATGTTTCTAGATGTGATTTATCGCATAAAATTTAAGGCAAACTAAACTTTAAGGAAAACAATGTACATGTAATTTCACCGACAAACTTATCAAGGTGTGACTTTTGACATAACTTCATCAACCACTACCACTAGTTGTTTTAGTAAGTGCATAAAATAATTTTTCAAACTGATAAAAGACACTGCAAAAAACTTTAGGTTCTCACCTGGAGAGCTATTCAATCAATAGTTAATAGGCTTCCAGACAGGCCGCAACTATGCCACACAAACACTTAGGCTGTGCTGACAGGGCGCACTCTCCACATACACCTTTTACTCAGTATTTACTCAGACTCACAGGCACTCTCTCAGTCCTAGAGCTCTCCTATCCAGGGGGCACCACTGATTTGTTTGATGGTCGACTATGATGTCTCTCAGTAGTGTCACCATATCTGCACTCACAACAACAAACAAGCAGGTGGTTCAGAACAACCCACGTGTTTCCGGGGTTCACTTGTGACACAACCCCTCCAGGATTCGCTTATGCCAGGTGACCGAATTCCTTTCCACTATGACACGTATGCAAGATGGGTTATCAACCTTGTCCACAGTGTGGTTTTAACATAGCAGTCCTCTGCAACAAATTGATCAGCTTATCAGCCTTCACCGGCAAGCTAAATCCCCTGGTCATGCTCTGCATGGGATCCACGAATCAAATCCATTCAAGCCCACAACTTGGCAAGAGTGAGTAGGCCACTGGCTCCTCCCACTCCACGAGCCTTTTCTCCTCTGCATTTTCACTCTACCAACAGCGTCCAAACTTTCGCGCTCAACTCAGTTTACTCGCAGATCTTCACATCTCCCCTAAGCTCTGATACCATGATAAAAAACTAGAACTATTAACTATTTATTGAATAGCTCTCCAGGTGAGAACCTGGAGAGAGTATACACACTCATACACCCACTCTCTGACTATTGAATTAGATGAACCTTAATTATATAGGATTTCAAACTAATGGGATGGTTTCAACCACTCTAGAGATATTAGGACTTGAGATCTAATCTTAGCATCTTAATCCTACCATCATCATAACAACAATCTAATTATGAATTTCTCCATTAATTCAAACACAAACCATGTACATGTTATTTCTCTCACAAAATCATCAAGGTGTGACTTTTGAAATAACATCATCAATCACTACCACTAGTTGTTTTAGTAAGTGCATAACATAACTTTGCAAACTTTAAGGAAAACTTTAAGGCAAACTATGTACATGTCATTTCTCTCATAAAATTTAAGGAAAACTTTAAGGATAGCCATGTACATACATGTCATTTCTCCCATTTCTCCCATAAACTCGTGGAAAACTTTATGGATAACCATGTAAATGTCATTTCTATGTCGTTTATCACATAAACTATAAGGCAAACATTAAGGATAACCATGTAAATGGCATTTCTTCGATAAACTTTAAGGAATTTGCTAGTGCTTTTGGAACCATGTACATGTTATTTCTATGTCATTTCTCCAATCAACTTTAAGGAAAAATTCAAGGAAAACCATGTAAATACATGTCATTTCTCACATTTCTCCCATAAAATCAAGCCAAACTTTAAGGATAACCATGTACATGTCATTTCTGCGATAAAATTTAAGGAATTTGATAGTGTTTTTTGAACCATGTACATGTCATTTCTATGTCATTTCTCCCATAAACTTTAAGGCAAACCATGTACATGTGTCATTTTTCCCATACATGTGTCATTTCTCCCATAAACTTTAAGGCATGTCATTTCTATGTCATTTCTCTATCATTTCTCCCATAAACTATAAGGTAAAATTTAAGGCAAACCATGTACATATAATTTCTCCCTTAAACTCTAAGAAATGCAAACTTTAAGGCATGAAATTTCTATATGTGATTTCTCCCATAAACTTTAAGGAAAATTATAAGGAAAACCATGCACATGTAATTTCTCCCACAAACTCAAGGCTTTTTACCATAAACTCAAGCCTTTCTTCCATAAACTCAGGGAAAAATTTAAGGACTAAAAACCTTCGTGAGAACCTAAAGTGGCTGAACTTCCATAGGATTTGAGTCACTCTATTCAGAGTTAACTTATACAAGTTCTAAAGGTAGGGTCCCTAAAGGGAAAGGTAGCCTTTGTATCTCATATTTTCTCAAAGGTGACATGTCTAGTAAATGCCCCTACAGTCAATCTCCGGAACAGATCTAAATTGAAGTTCTTCATTGTAATATCAATTTCTGTACATGCCATTTCTCTGATAAACTTTAAGGCATTTTCTAGTGTTTTTGTAATCATGTACGTGTCATTTGTATGTAATTTCTCCCATAAAATGTAAGGCAAGCCATGTACATACATGTCATTTCTCCTATTTTTCCCATAAAATCAAGGAAAATTTTAAGGATAACCATGTACATGTCATTTATATCATTTTATAGTGTTTTTGGAACCATGTACATGTCATTTCCATGTCATTTCTCCTATTAAAGTTAAGGAAAACCATGTTCATGTGTCATTTCTCCCATAAAAGTTAAGGCAAAATTTAAGGCATGTCATTTATATGTCATTTCTATGTCATTCTCCCACAAAATATAAGGAAAAATTTAAGGAAAACCATGTACACATCATTTCTCCCTTAAAATCTAGGCAAGGAAAACTTTAAGGCATGTCATTTCTAGATGTGATTTTTCCCATAAACTTTAAGTCAAACTTTAAGGCAAACCATGCACATGTCATTTCTCCCATAAACTCGAGGCTTTCTCCCATAATTGCAAGGCAAACCTTAAGGCCTAAAAAGCTTGGTAAGAACCTAAAGTGGTTGAACTTCCATAGGATTTGAGTTTGTCTGTTGAGTGTTAAATTCTACAAGTTCTAAAGGCAGAGTCTGTAAAGGGCTAGGTAGCCTCTGAATCTCATCCTTTCTCAAAGGTGACATATCAATAAATTCCCCTACAGTCAATCTCTGGAATAGAGCTAAATAGAAGTTCTTCATTGTAATATCCATTTCTGTACATGCAATTTCTCCCATAAAATTTAAGGCATTTTCTAGTGTTTTTGGAACCATGTAAATGTCATTTCTATGACATTTCTCCCATAAAATTTAAGGCAAACTTGAAGGAAAACCATGTACGTACATGCCATTTCTCCCATTTGTCCCGTAAACTCAAGGAAGACTTTAAGGATAACCATGTACATGTCATTTCTACCATTTTCTAGTGTTTTTGGAACTATGTACATGTCATTTCTATGTCATTTCTACCATTATCTAGTGTTTTTGAAACTATGTACACGTCATTTCTACCATTATCTAGTGTTTTTGGAACTATGTACATGTCATTTCTATGTCATTTCTCCCATAAACATTAAGGAAAACCATGTACATGTATAATTTATCCCATACATGTGTCATTTCTCTGATAAAATTTAAGTCAAACTTTAAGGCATGTCATTTCTATTTCATTTCTCTATCATTTCTATGTCATTTCTCCAATAAACTATAAGGAAAACTTTAAGGAAAACCATGTACATTTCATTTCTCCCTTAAACTCTAGGCAAGGAAAAATTGAAGGCATGTCATTTCTAGATGTGATTTCTCCCATAAACTTTAAGGAAAAATTTAAGGCAAACCATGCACGTGTCATATCTCCTACAAACTCAAGGCTTTCGCCCATAAACTCAAGGCAAAATTTAAGGCCTAAAAACCTTGGTGAGAACCTAAGGTGGCAGAACTTCCATAGGATTTGAGTCTATCTATGGAGTGTTAACTTCTACAAGTTCTAAAGGCAGGGTTTGTAAAAGGCCATGTAGCCTCTGTATCTCATCCTTTTTCAATGGTGACATATTCAGTAAATGCCCCTATGGTCAATCTCTGGAACAAATCTAAATAGAAGTTCTTCATTGTAATATTCATTTCTCTACATTCCATTTCTCCCATAAACTTTGAGTCATTTTCTAGTGTTTTTGGAACCATGTACATGTCATTTCTTCCATAAACTTTAAGGAAAAATTTAAGGAAAACCATGTAAATGTGTTATTTCTCCCATAAAATTTAAGGCAAACTTTAAGGCATGCCATTTCTCCCATAAAATTTAAGGCCAACTATGTACACATCATTTCTCCCATGCATTTGCAATAAATGTTAATTTAATATATTTGATTGAATTTGTTTTTTTTCGGGGATTAAAAAACCCACTAAATATGGTTGAAAAATGGACATTATGCATAGCTATTTCTTGCTATCATAATCCAAGGAAAGCAGTGATTAAATATGTGCTTTGCAATATTACAACTAACAAGGTCCTCAAAAGGAAAATGAATATACCGGGAATAACAACAAACAATGAGGAATATTATATTTCAATGATGGAAGTCTTGGGAACAACTAGGGAGTATGGATCAAATGGAATTGTAGTTTTCACCAATTCTGAACTAGTGTGCAACCAGATCAAAGGCGTATACCAAGTTAATAAGGAGAGGCTAAAACAACGGCATGGAAAAGAAAACAATATTTCTAGACAATTTCAATTTTTTAGTATAAGACATTGTGCAAATGTTAATAAGATTTATGGTGATCTATTGTGTGGGGCAATGCTAATTAAATGTTCATCTATCAATGATGAATTAATAGACTAATTAGTATTATATAAGGCAATGGCAATTCAAGATACATCTCTCAAAGATAAATTGGTTTCGAGACACTCTCCTTCAAAATTTATTGATGGACATTATAACATATCTTTGATATGTGTGTGTTTTTTACTTATAAATGCGTCATTTTTAATGATCATGTATTTTTTTCAATTATATACCAAGTGTGCTCCCACCATATAAAGCACAATTTGCTAAACTTCATATTTTTATAAAATTGAAATGTGAGGACTTCAATAATTTTTTGTTTAAATTGAGTTTCACACATCAATTAGTTCTTTGAAATTTGTGTTTTACATCATTTGTGTACTAAATTACATTAATTTTTTGAAATATTTTTAATTTATTTTAAATAGTAATTTAAAAATAATTGTAAATGTCCACTGTAGATATATCCATATATATCATGGAGGAGGAAATGCGAAGACAAATAGAATCCTATGCCTCTACGAGAGAGGGGGATCATGGATCGAGGGATGTTCATGGTATTTATATAATCTTATCTCCATACATACATGTGTGTATACATGTCGAATTATTTTTTTATTGACTATATATATATATATATATAATTTTATCCCCATGTACATACATGTATACATATGGAATTGATTTTTTATCAATTTTTTGAGTTAAATTATCTTTAATAAGTTAAATTTTTTATTTTTTTGGAGTTAGAAGGACAAGAGTGTCTACTCCATCAATGGAGCATGGCCATGGTTCATGCAATATTCATATGGTTCATGCAATTTAATCGATCATACGTACATGCACTTATATGTATGAATGTCTTTTTGAAATGATTATAAATTCATATTTTTTATGAAGCTTCCCTCTCATTGCATGAGGTTGGTGGTGGTAGACATTCTCCTAGAGGCCCATCAACAGGTGGTGGCCAATTGCGTGAGGGTGGTGATATGCATTCTCCTAGAGGCCAATCAATGGATGGTCATGTTGGTTCTCAACCAATCGGTGGTTTTTATGGTTCTCAACAGTCTCAAGGTGGGCATGATGATGACCAATTATATCGAGGAGGCCATCAATCTGAATATTATTTGCATTCAATTTGCACAAATTTGTTTATATGGTTTTTTATTTATACAAAATTTATATATTGATGTAGAGGGTGAAAATGATGCTCAAAAAAGACATAGGACAAAACACATTATTCAAGAATAAGGTTGTACACCAACCATAACTTATCCGTCTAACATTTACGATATACCTAGGAAACAAAAATGCAGCAATGCAAATTACAAAGGTGTCAACAGCTTCATTAAAAATTGAAGAAATATCTTGTGTCTTTGAAACTCTCTGAGAAGAGTCGATAAAGGTTAGAAATAGTTACTCACTCTTTAAGAAAACTAGTAAATGTGTACCTAAGGCTTGGGCCAACCACTAATACTTTTGTAGAAGTGATGAGAGAAAGAAAGGAAACAATGTTGGGTCTCGATACATGGGAGGTTGTTAAACAAAGAGTTATAACAAAAATGGCCAAGTCTATGCTTAATTTCAAGGAAGGGTTGAAAATAAAGATGTTAAAGGTGCAATATTTCAAGCACCTTGATATAGCTGGCTGATTTTATGATAGGCACCTTGCTGCCTATGGAAGAATCCCATGGAACGAAGAGGTTCTACTTTATTTTGAAGAATTATTTTTGGGAATGAAACACAATTATAGTGACCTTCCCTCTGAATTTTTTGGTCCTGGGAAAGGTCAATTATGTGACCATAGGGGTGCTAAGCATGATTCTGAGTTGCCTCACCCTGAGCCACCATTGGTTATTCGACCTCTTCTTGTCGAAACTTTGTGTTCAGAGATGGATGCCACTTCTCAAATTAGTTGTGAAGTGAGGGATGCCACCATTGACAATGTTCAGAGTGGACTAGGTGGAGGTGATGTTTATCTGAATCAACAAAGAGCATGAGATATTGCATGTGCTAATTTTTTGTATCATACAGATGATGAGGTAGACAACATGAGTGTTAAAGATCTCAAAAAATATGCAAATAATTGTCGCAATGGTTGGCAGGACCTAATTATTCATGAGCAAGAGGGCATGGGATCGATATGTGTTAATGGTTAGGGTGATTATTTTAACATATAAATTTTTTAATAAATACATATATACATACATTTATTTGTATACATTAATCTAACAAAACAATAACATATATGTTAACACCATTTGCAGTTCTCACGGTTGATGAACGAAGATATTAATATCACGGTCAAAGCGTCTGGTTCACTCAATCAAGATGGTTCTCACCATAAAGATGATATGTTGGCACATGTTATTGTTTTTTAAGTGAACATGATGATGTAAAATTAATTTTGATCTATTATTATATATATCGAAACATGATGACATATTTTTAAAATAAATAATTGTGCACATATGTATATGTGTATAATTAAATGTTAACAAATTCTAATTCTGTCTGATTTTTTTGGGATGGAGGTACCCTATTATTCCTTGGGAGATGTGTGAAATACACCATCACAAGTATGAACAATTTTTCACTTAAATATTTTTTTAAGTTATATATTTCAGCTCAAAAGTTCCATTAAAAAATGAGTACTAGATCTTGAGTTATTTTACAGTTTTAAATTTTTTGAATTTTAAGTTTTTAGAGATTTTCTTTCAGAGCCACCCTTAGGAGATGTGCCCAATCCACCATCACAAGTATTCAATTTTTCACTTATATGTTTAAGTAATAAGTTGTAAATTGAAGTTAAAAATCTTTATTATAAAATGAGATATATATCTTGAGTTATTTTATACTTTTAAAAATTTTTAATTTTAGGTTTTTGGAGATGGTTTCCATTCTCCACGGACTCTAGCGATGGAATGTATGATGGTGATAGGAACATCCACACCATTTTAACAAGTTTCCTAACTTTTTTTTTAATATTATTGAAAATTAGTTTATATGCATTTTCATTTGAAAATTTTTAATATATATATCTTGTACAGTTTACTGTGGAATATGTTACTATGGAGAATGTTTTAATGGACGAGAAAAAAATACAATGAAGAGGGAACGACATGAGGTATTGCATGATTTTTTATTTTTTTTACATGAATTTCTATATTCTCAGTCAATTTTAAAACATTAAATTTTAATGTTTGTACACATTGTGTACAGGTTCCCCATTCTTCACAGCATAGCACGAGGATCATGACTTTGCTAGCAGAGACACTAGGTCCATCTATATTTGATTGATGATGTAAATTTATGCAACATTATATTTGATAGATCTAGTCTTAAATTTACTTTTTTATATATATTCTTATATATGCAATCATATTTACTTTTCTATATAACTTGATACTTGTAACACTATACATTGAACAAGATATCTATTTAATTTTATTGTTCATGTTAGATACAAATTTTGGACATATTTACTATTTAGATATAGTTTTAAACTACAATTACTTTTATCAGGAATGATTTTAATTTTTGGATAGTTACATTTGGCATGTGATCACATGTTGTGATATATAATGTTTTTCTTTTAAAACTCAAGTTGTCATTTTATTTTTTAAATATAAAATGAATCTAGATGGAGATTTCAAATTACAAAACACATGTACATTTTTTATAGTTAAACTACATTTATCATGTGATCTCATGTTGTGATATAATGTTTTGTTTTTAAAAATAAAGTTTTCATTTTATTTGTCAAATATAAAATGAATCTCTATATGGAAATTTCAAATTACATTTTCACAATGTGTATATTTTGGATGGTTGAACTACATTTGGCATGTGATTGTGATATAATATTTTTTTTTTTAAAACTGTCATTTTATAAATGTTAAATATAAAATGAATCTCTCTAGATGGAAATTTCAAATTACAAACCATGTACATACATGCACGTATATTTTGGATAGTTGAACTACATTTGGCATGTAATCACATATTCTAATATAATGTTTTATTTTTAAAATTCAAGTTGTCATTTTATTTGTTAAATATAAAATGAATCTCTCTAGATGGAAATTTTGAATTACAAACCATGTATACATGTGTATATTTTGGATAGTTGAACTACATTTGGCATGTGATCACATGATGTGATAAAATGTTTTTCTTTTAAAAATCAAGTTGTCACTATATTTGTTAAATATAAAATGAATCTAGATGGAAATTTCAAATTATGATTTACACATAAATGTGTATATTTTGGATAGTTGAACTATATTTGGCATGTGCTCACATGTTGTGATATGATGTTTTGTTCTTAAAACTCAATTTGTCATTTTATTTGTTAAATTTAAAATGAATCTAGATGGAAATTTCAAATTACATTTAAGACATACATACATTGGTACATGTTATGCATTTCAACATGTGTCTAAATGTTATATAATATTAGAATGTACATCTATTATTTAGGTTATATTTAAGTAAAATACATATCAATGTTTTAAAATCTAAAAAAAATCATAAAATGTACAGGTCAGAAGCCATACCATGGCCCCGCGCCAACATCAGAAACCCATCAAAGGCAGCTACAAAGGTATGTTTTTAGGCGATCTCACCGTGGAAATGACCAGTGATTGGAATCCACCGAGCGCTCTACATATAATAGCCATGAGGTGTTTTCTCCTCAAGCATTTGATAAAATTAATGGGGAGAGTGTTTTTCCTCTGGAGAAGCCCAAGGGTAGAAGAGGCAGGAAATCCACTATTCCGCAATTTTTGTAGCCTTTACCTAGGAAAACCAACCCCTTCCAGGTCATGAACCCACGATGGAGGATATAGGCATTTGGGTTATGGACTCAAATGGTGTATAGACTAGATATTACGATGTGGAGTACCCAATCACTCCCATTGTCCATGCGACCCCTCTAAAGCCACCTCGAATGCCCACAGCCGAGGAGGAATCCGTTGCTAGAGAATACGAGTGCTTGATAGAGGAATAGGACCAAGTGACAGACGAAGATGAATGAACTCCATGATTGTCACCTTAGGATATACTTCATCTCTTTGTTCCTATATGGGCCACTGAATATTTTGTAGTACAAGACTGGATGACACTCTTAAGAGGTTGGTTTCCTCCTTTGAGGTAGCCCCAAACATGGTTTATTTTGAACACTACGAAGGCGGGGATAGGCTAAGCACTGCTTGCCATCTCTGCCCATTTTCTATGTACAAATTTTCATGCTTTTAATATAGTTTAGCCCAAGTTACAAACAAAAAAATATTTTTCATGACTATATGTACATAAAAATGATTGACGTACAAGTTTGAATACAATGTGTTAAAATGATTGAAGTACAATACATATCGATGTATATATCTAAAAACAATCATAAAATTATAGGTGTTCTTAGATGTGTCAAACAATCATAAAATTTTAAAATTGCATTAGAACATATATATCGAGTACACAACATTTTTCATTAATGTACATAGAAAAGCTACTTTCAGTTGATAGTAAATTTGAAATTACAAAACACATAACACACATTTTGCATTCAAGAATGAATATTATAATTTATTTTTAATAGACACATGTCTAAAACAAAATCCCGCAACTTCAAACTTGCAACATATCAACTATGTTAGATACACAGATATGTACATTTTGCAATAATAACGTTATGACAAATTGTACCAGAGAATGTATGAAATTGTTTAGACTAGATAATCTAGATATGTGTATATGTACACATGTATAAATTACTCCTATGCATGTACCAAAACAATGTACATGTGCAAATACTCAAGTACATATAACATAAAAAGGCAGTTCAATTTTTAGTTGAGAACTGGAAGTTCTAAAAGATGAATCCAAAGAGAAGAAATTGTTGGGAAGTTCAATGAAAAAAATTCCAATGGAAGGCCATCTTCAATGATCCGTTCATGATTGGCTTTTGACATTTTCCATTTCCTAATTTTTTGTCTTTTTCTTTGATTGAAATTCTATCAAATTTAAGCGTGCTGCACACACCAAGTGACTATATTCACAACTTATGACATCAGTTTCATAGTCGTGAAAGTAAACAAAATCCCTAGTTTGATTATTTTGTTGGGAAAAATAACCTTTCATTATAATAGAACCTCTATCATATGTAAACCCGTGATCATCATATTTTTCTAATAATTTCATCTTTCGTTCAGTGCAATGCATCAAATAATACTTCACATTTTCATTGTTCATAGTAGGTGCAACTACAACAAAGACATCTCTTGCACAATAAAACAAACTTATGTATTTAAATTTAGATCATAATTAACATGAAAAATTAACTTTAAAATTAGCATGTGTAATTTATTTCGTTATCTATTTCTAGATCTCTATCATTTGAAAGAAATTGAAATGTTACCTTCTCTAACAATATCAGAAACTTGATCACCAGAAGATGATATTGTAGTCTCCCCTGATTGCATTTCTTCAAAGCTTGCAACAGACATTTTCCCCTTTTTATTTAGTTCTGTATGTTTCCAATATTTTACATGCATTTTGTTTTCACAAACATCATTGGATTATGTGTTGTCTATGCAAACATGACAAAAACAAGAATATTTTCTTTTATCCAATGCAAACGCATTTGTCGACAACTTTGTTTTAATTGAATGCAATTTTCGAGTCCCTTTTATTGTTTCAACATCATCTCCAATCAATCTATCCTCATCTTGCACCCCAATATCCCAAAAAAACCTATATTGAAAATTCAAAGAAGAATACAAATATGATATAAAAATACCATCAAAGATAATCATTGTGATAAATGTACTATTTAAAATTACAAAATCCAATAAAAATTAAATTGAATGTCCCTTCGTACTTCCCTTGGTCGGTTAGTCTCATGGTTTAGTGCAGCGATGCACCATTGAACAAGTCAATTTGTAGAGTGGTCCATTTGATATCTTCGAAGTGGTCATCTTATGCATGCCCCTGTGCTGTCATGTTCTCATTTTCCATGACCAGTCTCAAAGAAATTCCAACAATGTTTAATGCATGTTTTCATATGAAGACAACATAAGCAAGAGAATGATCATGAATATTTGAATTGACATGTGCATCCATCTGACCATATCCAGTTTTCATTGAATTTTATTCCACGACTTTTCAAGGAGTCATAAATATTTTCAAAAAAGTGTTGTACAAAATATGTATCATGTGTACGATCGTCACTAATATAAAAGCGATATTCTTTAATAACATGTTGATTTTCACTGGTGCTTTCTATATGATTAACATTTTGTTCACCATGTCTATACAAAATATGGACAAGCATGGAGACTTGGTCAGAATGATAGTATTCACTCTGAATTTCTTTTTGTGCAACAAATGTGTAGTTTTCTGCATAATAAACTACTGACAAAATGATCGCTTGTGGAAAAAATTCATGGGATTTTTTGAATTTCAAGTCCTTCCATCAAGCTCTATGGGAATGATTTGTGTATTTCTAAATTTCTTCCTCAAACTTTCTCAAAAAATCTATCACAAAAATTTCTTCTTCTTATAAATCAATTCTTTTAGCACTTGAACCTTGAATCAATGTATGGATATATTCATATCTCCTCCAATTCACTTTCGTGATGGAAAATTATTGATCATTTATATCAGTATGATATATGTTTTGAAATTTAGTCAAATTTCCACAATCATCACATTTTTTACCACCAACACATTTCTTTTGGTAAAATAATTCATGGCTTTCTCTTCCACATATAATTTGAGATATGAAATCATGGATAGTGGAGGAAGGAGGTGAATATTTCCAAAATATTTTACCAAAATTAAGGAATGTGCCATAATATAACAGAAATTCCACACGATAATGACAACAACAAGTGTCATGAACAGTGATAGGTTTTACATACCATGGTTTTTGTTGCACAAAAGAACTGATTGAGACATCAATTTCACGATTCTCTTCTTTGAGCTTGTTGAACAACTCTAAGTGGTGTCCAAGAATTTTTTTGGATGTTCTTCGTAATAATTTCATGCTATTCTTCTTCACGTCACATCCCTTGCTTTTGGTGAAACACATGAATTTTTCATCCAATATTCCTATATTATTTTTTTAACATTTTATCGAAGTATATCTTTGTATGGTTGCCTACAAATAGTTGTTTAACAATCGAATTAATCATTTACATCTATTTGCAACCAAAATTTCTGATGTTTGTGCAAATTTTTTCATGAGGTTCTTAATGCTTGTGCCATAGATTTTACCAAGCGATTCTCTTTAGTAATTGATGAAACCACTGCCATATGTATTTCTCTATGTGCATCTAAATCACTTTTCTTTCTAGATATTCTAATTGAATTATTTTGTTGGGAAAAATAACCTTTCGTTATAATAGACCCTCTATCATATGTAAACCCGTGATCATCATAGTTTTCTAATAATTTCATCTTTCATTCAGTGCAATGCATCAAATAATACTTCACATTTTCATTGTTCATAGTAGGTGCAACTACAACAAAGACATCTCTTGCACAATAAAACAAACTTATGTATTTAAATTTAGATCATAATTAACATGAAAAATTAACTTTAAAATTAGCATGTGTACTTTATTTCATTATCTATTTCTAGATCTCTATAATTTGAAAGAAATTGAAATGTTCCCTTCTCTAAAAATATCATAAACTTGATCACCAGCAGATGATATTGTAGTCTGCCCTGATTGCATTTCCTCAAAGCTTGCAACGGACATTTTCCCCTTTTTATCTATTTCTGTATGTTTCCAATATTTTACATACATTTTGTTTTCACAAACATCATTGGATTATGTGTTGTCTATGCAAACATGACAAAAACAAGAATATTTTCTTTTATCCAATGCAAACGCATTTGTCAACAACTTTGTTTTAATTGAATGCAATTTTCGAGTCCCTTTTATTGTTTCAACATCATCTCCAATCAATCTATCTCCATCTTGTACCCCAACTTCTCAAAAAAACCTATATTGAAAATTCAAAGAAGAATATAAATATGATATCAAAATACCATCAAAGATAATCATTGTGATAAATGTACTATTTAAAATTACAAAATCCAATAAAAATTAAATTGAATGTCGCTTCGTACTTCCCTTGGTCGGTTAGTCTCGTGGCTTAGTGCAGCGATGCACCATTGAACAAGTCGGTTTGCAGAGTGGTCCATTTGATATCTTCGAAGTGGTCATCTTATGCATGCCCCTACACTGTCATGTTCTCCTTTTCCATGACCAGTCTCAAAGAAATTCCAACAATGTTTAATGCATGTTTTCATATGAAGACAACATAAGCAAGAGAATGATCATGAATATTTGAATTGACCTGTGCATCCATCTGACCATATCCAGTTTTCATTGAATTTTATTCCACGACTTTTCAGGGAGTCATAAATATTTTCAAAAAAGTGTTGTACAAAATATGTATCATGTGTACGATCGTCACTAATATAAAAGTGATATTCTTTAATAACATGCCAATTTTAACTGGTGCTTTCTATATGATTAACATTTTGTTCACCATGTCTATACAGAATATGGACGAGCATGGAGACTTTGTTAGAATGATAGTATTCACTCTGAATTTCTTTTTGTGCAACAAATGTGCAGTTTTCTGCATAATAAACTACTGACAAAATGATCCCTCGTGGAAAAAAATCATGGGATTTTTTGAATTTCAAGTCCTTCCATCAAGCTCTATGGGAATGATGGTGTATTTATAAATTTCTTCCTCAAAGTTTCTCAAAAAATCTATCACAAAAATTTCTTCTTCTTATAAATAAATTCTTTTAGAACTTGAACCTTGAATCAATGTATGCATATATTCATATCTCCTCCAATTCACTTTCGTGATGGAAAATTATTTATCATTTATATCAGGACGATATCTGTTTTGAAATTTAGTCAAATTTCCACAATCATCACATTTTTTACCACCAACACATTTCTTTTGGTAAAATAATTCATGGCTTTCTCTTCCACATATAATTTGAGATATGAAATCATGGATAGTGGAAGGAGGAGGTGAATATTTCCAAAATATTTTACCAAAATTAAGGAATGTGCCATAATATAACAAAAATGCCACACGATAATGACAACAACAAGTGTCGTGAACAGTGATAGGTTTTACATACCATGGTTTTTGTTGCACAAAAGAACTGATTGAGACATCAATTTCATGATTCTCTTCTTTGAGCTTGTTGAAAAACTCTAAGTGGTGTCCAAGAAATTTGTTGGATGTTCTTCGTACTAATTTCATGCTATTCTTCTTCACGTCACATCCCTTGCTTTTGGTGAAACACATGAATTTTTCATCCAATATTCCTATATTATTTTTTTAACATTTTCTCGAAGTCTATCTTTGTATGGTTGCCTACAAATAGTTGTTTAACAATCGAATTCATCATTTACATCTATTTGCAACCAAAATTTCTGATGTTTGTGCAAATTTTTTCATGAGGTTCTTAATGCTCGTGCCATAGATTTTACCAAGTGATTCTCTTTAGTAATTGATGAAACCACTACCATATGTATTTCTCTACGTGCATCTAAATCACTTTTCTTTCTAGATCTTCTAATTGAATTAAGAGCACTATTTATATTTTGTATCATGTTTTCCTTCATTTTTTAATCTTTTGTTGATTTTCGAATACCCAATAAAGTCATAGCTTCTTTGAATTCCCTTGATGTTAAGATAATTTTCAATAATTGAGCTTGAACTACCACAGTTTCATCTTTGAAGGAAAAATCAATAATGTAATAAACATGATATTGTATAACATGGTCAGATTTTTTATCTCCATGTGTGTGAGTGTTAACATTTTCTAACATCTCATCATCGATATTGATTTCATCTATACATATTAGAATTAAATGTACATAATAAGTTTACATATTCAATAAATAAATTAATTAATAAATATGTATAATTTAAATAATACACATGTGTTCAACATATATATATATATATATATATATATATATATATATATACCTGGTGATTCAATTTCTTCACTTGAATTTCTTTAAACATTTTTTCCATCTTCAATCATTGGTTCAATATCTCTTTCACTTTCTCTTTCAAAATTTTGTATCTCCTCATCAATGTTTTGAGGAATATCTCTCTCTTTTTACATTGCAAAATATTTTTTAAGTTATTTCATTAAATAAAAATTAAGTTTCACAATTTAAACTAGGAAAATTTTAAATATAAAGTTTATAATATTTAAATTTACATACCTACTTCAACTTCTAGTTGAGGTTGATTTTCCCTTTCAGTATTTGAGTGTTCTTCTCTCCTTTTTTTGTTAAGTTCTCTCCCTTGTTCTATACATTCCTTAGGGTCTCTTGTTCAATCATACTTTCTCTTGCAATTCCTTCGATTTCCCATGATAAATGGGTTTGAAGCTCAAAACATTTCCTTCAAAAATTTAGACAAAAACTAAATTAAGAAAAACCGTCACAAAATATTTAATTTAAAAAAAAAAACTTATCTTAAAAATTTTGCACAAAATACATACTTCAACCCAAATGAAGCTCAAAATGTTTCCTTCCAAGTCCTGCAAAATATTTCATTTAAAAAGTTAGACAAGAACTCATTTTAAAAAATTATTATAAAATATTTAATTCAACCCAAAACATGTACTCTAAAAAAATGTCACTTTATAAATTAGCTCAAAAAAAATTCCATTGAAAATTAAGCCTAACCTCTTAAGAAAATGTCACCTTAAAAAATACCTCCAAAAAATGTCCTTTGAAACTTAAGCCCAAAAAACACTAAAAAATGTCTCTAAAAGAAAAAGACCTCCAAACAATGTCTTTTGAAAATTAAGCCCAAAAATCCTCTAAAAAAAATATCACTTTAAAAAATACCTCCAAAAAATGTCCTTTGAATATGAAGCCTAAAAAGAGTCCTTTGAAAATTAAGCCTAAAAAATGTCCAAAAAATGTCTTTTGAAAATTAAGCCCAAAAACCTCTAAAAACAAAATACCTCCAACAAAATGTCCTTTGAAAATTAACCCCAACAATCATCTAAAAATATATCACATACCTCCAAAAAATGTCGTTTGAATATTAAGCCAAAAAGATTCCTTTGAAAATTAAGCCCAAAAAAACTCCTTCGCAAAATCAGCCCAAATGAATAAATATTTACTCATTAAAGCCACACATTAATAAGTAGAAAAGAAATAGAACTTAGTATTTATTAAACATAGGAAATAGTCTACGTGGTTCGGGACTTCCACATATCACCCAACCATAGCCATGGCTGAGTCAAATACCTCTTCACCCATTCACCCTCGTGCGATATTCCAAGCATGAATGTGGGATCTCATAGATAAACCAATAAAAAAACAACCAAGGGAATAGATAGGTTAAACCAACTCCACCCTCGTCATACCATGTTCACACCCAAACCGTTGTCGATATCATAAAATCGAACTGAGCTTGAAATGCCTCCAGAGTCCATCACTATCCTTTAGGAATTTTCTATCTCCTTGTCTCTCATGCTTTACCGTAATTCACACTAGATGACTAGGACCTAAACTAAGAAACCACCCTCAGTATTTATCATGTATCCCACCAAACCCGGTCATGAGATTCCTAGGCCTTTGGGAATTTCCTCAAACCACCTCTACCCTAGATTCTGAAAAACCATACGGAAATTCCAAAGCTCAAAGCCGAGATCAATCCCATCACACCATGGCTATCCAGAAAAAGGAAAGGCAAGGCTTAAAACCACTATCAAAAGCTTTCCAAACCATGCCACCGATAGCAACAGAACCAAATACCAATATGCATAAGATATGCATGTCAAACAAGCTAGGAAATCCCACATTCAATATGTTTCCTGGAAGTATTCCTACTGAAGCTACTAGATCCTGCTCTTCCTTGCTTGATATTTGATTTTCTTTCCTTTTCCTTCCTTTGCTTTCTTTCATATTTCTTGGTCTAATGCTAAAATCCTCCAAGAAAACTCTAAGTATCCAAAAGTGAGAGACAGAGAGAGAATAGTAAGAGAGCCCCAAAAATTAATTCCTAAAAGCTTGAGCCAAAACCAATTAACCAACCAAAATCTTATGAACTGATCCTCATAAGCCTTTTTATTAATGAGGCCTTTATTTTCTTCATTTTCCATTAATTTCCTTCATTCTACTCCTCACATGTAACCTGTGACTCGACCTTTCACCTTCGTTTTCTTCAATTTTCCATTATTTTCATAAATAAAATTCCAATTAACGCCTCATGCCTTACCAAATCCTTTTCCAATTTCCTTTAGCCATGATAACTGAAATAAACACCAACACTAGGATGACTTTCCCAACATTGAGCTTGGAATACATGTCCCTTAACCGTGGTCTTATTTTTTCCTTTATTAACTTTTATTACATGAACTTTTAACCCAGGTTTGTTACAAAACCCTATCCCTTGGGGGAACACCATCCTCGGTGTTCAATGACACCTACAAACCAGCGAACCGTTGAAAAAAACAATATTTCCTATCAATATTTATAACACATCTTGTTGCAGTATTTACAATAACAACCACGTTTTCTTCAACCAATAAATAATCATATTGTTTATGGAGCTTTATAAATCCAACTCGATACAATATTTACAATAACATAGAGATATGCACATTTTCTCAACCAAAAAATAAAAGGATATGATGCCTTCATCCAAAAAAAGGGAATTTATAGTCTCACACCTCTACCCTCAAAGTAATACCAATATTCACCTCCTTCCCAGGAACTCCAAAATCCACTGCCAAGGTCAAATTCTGCATCCAATTTACAACTCTACAATCATGTGGCACTTGCCCTCTCAGTGAACAATTATTAACTCATTGTTCCAAGACACACTCCCAATATGCATATGATTCCATCTAGAAATTGTAATGACCAGAACAAATCCATCTCTGGCCTTCCCTTCTTTGGTACATAGTCCCTTGAGAAATTCTGTCATCTCCAACCATATAGTCACTCACCTTCCAAGTTCCTTAGCAACCCCTATCCTAAGTCATTCATCCCTTGGAAAGGCAACCTCACATCGAAAGATACGAAAACCAAGGCATATACCTACCTAGAAACCATCATATCATTCATATCATGTTCATGGAATTCAATGGGCACTATTGGGTACAAGTGTACCACAATGGCCCCGCTCTTGTAGTGATTTACCAACATATTGTTGCCTGTTTCACTTCCTCTTATTTTGCTACTAATGCTTGCAAATATTTCAACCACTGAAGCAACCATTTCTGTGTTTCCTATACTAAGCACATAATTTCTATTAGATTCAAAATAAATTGAAATATATTCACATCATACCTCATTGGTAGCTTGTCAATAAGGTGCACTTTCACTTTTGTTCACTTCTTGTCACATCAAGCCAAACTATTTGTTTGATAAAATCATAATGTATAAACATATCACATCTCATGAGGTCAAAACGCAACCATCATAAATTAAAATCACGAATTGCACGACACCACCATAAACCATAATCATAAATCCCATGTAACCATCATAAGTTAGAATCACAAATCACATGCATAATAGAACTGAAATACAATATCGATACTTATCCTTCATCGCTCCTTAATTTTGTATTTTCTCTTTTGTGCGCATAACATTTCAATTTCCACACTTGGCAAGAACCTAGTGCCTTTGCTTTGAAGTTCAAAAATAATAATTTTTTTAAGGAATTTAAAAAGAACTTGCCTAATAATTTAAATAATAAATAATGCAAGTTTTGTTCCTAACTAGAACATGATGAAAACAGAGAGTCCTAATCCATGGATATTACAGCTTGTAAATGATCAATCATGAGATGAAAAGTAACTCAAAACACTACAACTTAATCTGACTCATTTAGTTAGAGATTTGTTGGAAGAGCTTGTGAAAAAAGATTATTTCTAATGTAATGAGGATCTCCTAAAACATAAAAGGAAATACTGAAACAAATAGTAACTTAGAACATTACAGTGAAATCTCATTCATTTGATAGAGTTTTATTGGAAGAGCTTGAGAAAAAAATTACTATAATATAGTAACGATCTCCTATGAAGTGCTGAAACAACTTATGACATTACAACTAAATCTCATTCATGAGTTAGAGGTTTATTTGAAAAGCTTTTTGAAAGAGATTAATCATAATGTGATAAGGATCTTCTATGAAACAAAACAATCAATAACTCACGATATTACAACTAAGTCTCATTCATGAATTAGAGATTTATTGGAAAAGCTTTTTGAAAGAGACTAACTGTAGTATAATGAGGATCTTCTTTTTAATTACATGACATAAAATGAAATGCTAGTAACTCAGAATATTACAATTGAATCCCATTCATTTAATAGAGATATATTGGAAGAGCCTGAGAAAGAAACTAACTTCTATATCATAAGGATCATTTATCTAAGAAAATGACATGAAACATAATGCTAAAAGCTATGATTTCAAAAAGCAGTCTAAGTAAGGAAATATGACAAAACAGAATTGAAAATGACTCATCTAAAAAACATGTAAAACCTCCTCGAATAGCAGGGTAACTCTACTATCAGTTTGGCATTAATCCTTTAACTCCCCAAGATTGTATTCAGAATAGAATCAAGGCTAAAACTCCCTTTTGTTGACACAAGACTTGAAAACAGAGTATCACTGTAATGATAAAATATGTATCAACTATCTTTCTCAGTATTATAGAGCTTGATTTATATGAAAATTCATAACTAACATTGAACAAAAATAGGTACAGGTGTAGATTTGAAGTTAAAATCAAATTAAAACTCTTTTAGGACTCGTGATTTGCTGTAAAGAAAATCAGGAATCCTGATTCTTGTAGAAAACAACTTCTTTTAATTTTTCTTTGACCACGTGCTTAGACACCTCCAGCTATCAATTTAGTCCTTGTGGATTGGAAGGAATGATGTAGGGAAGATTTGAAATCCACCCATGTGTGCATTTTCTCCAGATGACACCTGTAACATACTTAAACACTAAAACAACGACGGAACGCTTGTCTGGCTACGAAATGACTATATTATGTAGCTAGACTGTTCAAAAATCATTAAGACAGAAAAAATCACAAAAATAAAATAAGTTAATCATTGTATGAAACCTTTTAAGCAATCTTAGTCATTCCCATTGATTTTTAGGTTTATGAAATGATAAAGGAATGATGAAATGAAGTGAAGTTTGGCAAAAGAGAAGACAATTTCAGGGCTCAACATACCCCCTGTTACACTAAAAACTGTCATCCTGACATTTTACTATGAGTATGAGCTCATTATTACTCATACTTCCTCCTTTTGCAAGTCTAACATATCAGCTCCTCATGTCAAGCTTTCAAAATCAGAGAAAAGTTCCTAAAAATCCCCTAAACATTGGTATCGCACTTTCTCTATTAATTCCCTGCGGTCCCGCACCTAAATTTCAGCCCTCCTGTGGAACCATACCGCACGTTCTTTGTGTTATGGGTGCGGACCTCTGTAAAACTCAAAAAGGCGAGAAAGAAAAAATAAAAAGTTGATTTCAGATGAATTCTAGAAGATTCTAGATGGGAATTTTCGGGAATGGATACGCTTTGAGAAGGTTCATGCATCCCTCACTTGATGGAGCTAACCCCTTGATGTAAGGAGCTAATACCTTTGAAGGAGGATTCTATCCCTTCATATTTGGAACAAAAAACCTCCTCTTTTCCACTATAAAAGGAGGCCTTGGGTAGCCTCAAAGGGAGTTCAAGATTTAAGATATTTGAGGTTAAATGCTGTTGAGATTCAGTCTCAGTTAACTAAGACTTTCTGTGAGGTTAAATCAGTCATCTCTATCTGTCTTGGTTCAAAGAGTGCAATGCTTGTCAAATTAGAAGATATTCCTACTTTGGAGCCCGGGAGGACCTGCACGACATCAAGGCACAGGTTGTAAAGGTTTTCTTTATTTGAAGTTAATACAAATATACTCATTTCTCTCATTAAACTGTCTATTTATGGTTTATTTCATAAATTCCTTGATCATTATGATGAGTATGATTTATAACAATATCTATACAGGTGCTATGTAATCTTTTTGTTTGTTTGTGACTGCAGATTCACGAGGAACGTTCTTTCAAGTGCACGGGAAGGACTTCAATGAGATCAAACAAGCGCTGGACATAAGGTAGCCTTACACCTATATAGAATTTTTATGAATCTTATATACTTAGAGAGAGATTAGTATAATTGGCTGTTTTTTGCTAGTTACTTTTAGTACTAGAGAGATCGGTCTTGTCCGCAAGAAGGATTAATCTACACAACAAAATGGTGACTCCACTGGGGAAGAACTTGTTGCTTTTGGTTCTCTTTTATTTTTGATTTGAGGAAACATTTTTTCCTGATTTTTGATTGATACATATCTGTCTGGGTAATTTAGATTTTCCCTGTTTTTGAAAATTTAGAAATATTTTAAGTTTTTCTATAACTTTTCCTAGGACCGCACTCTGGCTTACTTTGACAGTGCGGGAAGGTTCGCACTTTCTGTAAAGAATACAGTGCGGGACCGCACCTATCAATACCGGTTGCCTACGGACCCTGTAAAAATTTTAGAAAATCTCTAGATTTCTTTCTCTAGTTTATTTTTATTTGGATTTAGCCTTTTGGTGTCTGCCCAGATTGATTATTGTTTCTGTCAAAAAAATTTTGTGAATGAACTCCAACAGTATTAATGTTTTGATGATTTTCTAGAAGATTTTGCAGTTTGGATTGTTTTTCCACCTGGTCTTTGTAGCGATTCGAACTTTTGACAATTTGCAGTATCTCAAATTACATAGATCTCTTTTTGTCTTTTGAATCCGACCTGATTGTGAAAACATCCTATATTGAGAAATTGAGCCTTTTGTTTCTTTGTGAATCTTCGAAAAAACTTGGTTGAAAGTCTTGAATTTCAATTTTATAAAAAAAAAAACATATTTTGAGTGTTTTTAATCTATTTGTTATTCTAAACAAATAGACTCTTAGTTTTCTGAACAACTAAGGAAAACATTCTTAAAAAAATCTTAAAGTTTTTACTCAATTTAGATTTTAGATCTAAAGATTAGATTTTGTAGTTTTGAGTAGTTTTAATTTTTGTAGCTTTCTTTCGAAGGAAAATTTTTTTGTAGCTTCTAGTTTGGAAAATAAAAGGATTTTTGTAATGAGCTTTGATCATTTATCTCATTATTGAAAAGAAAAAGTATTTTCTTTCAATTATTCTTCATGTTTAAAGAAGGAATTGTTTATTAAAAGAATTGCATTCTCCAACTCTTTCTTTAGATAGAAGTTCATTGAAAGAAAAAGAATTGATTATCATTCTAGGTGAATTTTAGTGTTTTTTGGAAGTCGAGTCTTCACATCATCCAAAGTTTCATTTCCGCACCCATTGACTTAAGAAACAACTCCTAAAATTAATGCTTAATTAAAATCTATCTAGTAATCTTTTTTATTTCTAGGGCTCTTATCACCAACATAGCTTAGGCTAGTATCTTGGAGTAGGGAGTAATTAACTCTCCAAGATAGCTAAAACAAACAAGTAGACAAATCTTGCGGTAGGAAGAATTCCAATTGTTGCATGTATGCTCTTGGAAGCTCCTCTTAAAGGAGTTAAGCACGAGATCATATCTGAA
Source organism: Pinus albicaulis (assembly GCA_034641835.2). Classification (NCBI taxonomy): domain Eukaryota; kingdom Viridiplantae; phylum Streptophyta; class Pinopsida; order Pinales; family Pinaceae; genus Pinus; species Pinus albicaulis. The sequence continues at coordinate 1,485,752,189 of CM076579.1, forward strand.
CCAGTGGGGTAATCAATCCTTCCTCATTGGGAACGATAGAAGATATACACGTATTAAAAATGTTAAACCTCGAATAGACCATTGTCGAGGAGCCTGGGGTCACTTGTCGGTAAACCTTGGATTATTTCAAGGAGCCTTCAAGGGGATTGAGCTTTGTTACTCTGCCCTTGCGTGTGTGTCGGATCGTAGACTGTTCCCCTAGGTATATTTGTTTCAGTTGGTAACCTTAGTGGCCATAATCTTTAGGATTCTTTCCTAAGGTGACGGTGGAGGGAAGATCCCACTGTACCTGGAACAGACGTCGGCTAGACTCACTTGGACTCTCCGGAGGGTTATCTTCACTCGAGATGGTATAGTGGAGAAACTTGCACCGGTCTGTTTCATTAAGCAGGTTTTCGGGGTAACTGTTCCAACCGCCCTTTTCGTGTTAAAATTCTACTAAGTTGGATTTCATCACCAACTAGTGTTTTTAGTACGGAAAGTTACCTATTTGTGTGTGGTTTGAACTCTTAGATTTTTAAGCGAATGATTCAATTGTTTGTTTCTTAGAGACTTTAGGTGTTTTCATTGAAATTTTTCTTTGTTTGCGTGTGATTAGATAATTCTTAACCGTGGCGGAATTGCCGAGACCATCCCGGAGAACACAAGGGAAACCCCCTGAATATTCACCAAGTCAACTTGAAGGGCTTCGTGCTCTGGTAGCATCCAGTAGTAGTAGAACTAGATCAACAGAAATTGGAAGTTCATCTATAGTTATACATCCTGATCATCAAATACCTACAACAGAATACATTCAAGAACCGATTTCAGTTTCTGAAGTTACTGAAAGTATTTCTCCTTTTGGTAAATTATCTGACGAACCCGAAATCTCTGAACCTGAAACTGAATCTTCTGTTTTGGAAACATCCTCAGGATTTATTACACCAACTTCTAGCGATCCAGGTTCACCTAGGGTAAGAAATATCATTACAGACAATATTCCCTCTGGACTTATTTCTATTGAATAAATTACTAATCCAAACGAAGACATATCTCTTCCCAACTCCCCTAAATCATTAAATCTTAGGGAACGTGAAATTATTTTCTACAGCCCCATTCAAACTAATCCTTGGTATCTCTCTTTAACGAATTTTTTAGAGAATCCGGGTCTTGCTTTTTATCCACCTCGAATTCCATTTCATCCTACACCCAGAGGTTATTATCCATCATCTTTTATGGCTGGAGAGTCATCCATGTTTTCTCAAACGCCGGAATCATTTTTACATGGTGGTCCTTCTGTTCCTTCGGGATATCAGTCTTTGTCTGGTACTTTCTCGGGAGCAAATCCTCAACCCATCGAAAACGTGTTATCATCTGGTCTTGATGGACTTAAAATTGAAGCGTCGAATGCAGAGAAAATTTTTATGATGTCTGGTAATATTCCAAATCCTCAAACTCAAGGCAGTCAGTTTCCTTCTGGGGGGCAGCCCCAGGGAACTCAGTTACCACTTGTGGGGCAACCTCAGGGTAGTTAGTTACCGCCTGGGGGGCAACCTAAAGGTAGTCAATTACCATCCGGGGCACAACCTCAAGGTAGCTTTTTCCTAGGACAAACTATGGAATCATATTATTTTGGGGGGCAACCCCAAGGACAGTACATACCTCAAGGGTATCAACCTCAAGGACAGTACATTCCTCAAGGTCAACCCCAAGCACAATATGCTCCTCAGGGTCCTTATCAACCCCAGCCTTAGTATGCACCTCAGGGTTATCAACCTCAAGGGCAGTACCCAATTCAAGGTTACCAACAACCTTCTGGTCAACCATCTTTTCAAGGAGCCGAAAATTTACCACTTACTAATCAACCCTACGTTCAACCAGGTTTTGGTCCTTACGTTCAACCTTCTATGGGACAATACCCCGGAACTATGGTGTTGGATCTGTCCCAATATCAACAGCCTTTGCAGCCTAATGTGTAGTTGCCTTATCAACCTGGACAACCTTTGGTTTCTGGTCCAACCTAGCAACCTGTTCAGCCAGCTATTCAAACTCCTGCACCTAGTTCATTTCAGCAGACTGGGCCTAGTACACCTCAGACTCCGCCTCAAACTACTGTAACTGTTGCAACATCTGTTCAACCTATCACACCTGTTTCTAGAATATCTGTAGCCCCGGCTTCTTCTATCCCTGTATCTGTGCAAATTCCTCAAGTCTCTGTACCTCAGTCAGGACCTTCAGTTCAGACTACAGTTCAGATGCCTGCAGGACAAGCTGGTATAAGTACATTTGTTACAAGTCAACCTAAATTTAGTTATCAACCGTACGAGGGACAGCCGCAATTCAGTCCCTATGTATAGAATCCAAGCTATCAGTATCAACCGTACCCTGGTTATACTTATCAACAACCTCAGTATGTTCTGGTTCATCCTGGTTTTCCAGGAGGTTACACAATACCTAATACAAATCCGATTCCTAGTTATCCTAGGTATCCGCCTCCTAGATCTGCTTTGGCTTCTCAAGGTTTTCGCGACCCTAACCGTCAATTACCGTTTATCGCAACTTTGGACTTACCTGATTTGACGCGCCTTACAAATGATCCCATTTTTTATTATCAGAACTGGCTGCCAATGCCTCATAAGTTGCCCAGTGATATACCAAAATTCGAAGGTAAGTCAGGAGAGGATCCATCGAATCATGTTATGAATTATCACCTTTGGTGTGCATCTAATTCAATCATTGATGATTCAATTTGTTTACGTCTTTTCCAGAGAACCCTTATAGATCTTGCTGCCAAATGGTACATTGAGTTACCACGCGGCTCGTTTCATAATTTCAGTCAGTTAGCAATAACTTTCTTGAATCATTTTCAGTTGCCTGTCAGATATGACAATGGCACAGAATTATTAACTTCACTAAAACAATCTACGTCCACGTATATTTCTGATCATATTCATGAATGGCGACGTAGAAGATGTTTGGTGAAAGTTTATATTCTGGATCAAATTTCGGCAGAATGGTTTGTTAAATCATTGTTACCCAAAATCACTGAAGATGTAGCTAAGGCTGGTGTTGTTACTGAAGAGCAAGTAATTGCTCAAGCTCAGTACCTTGACCTCGTTTATACGCAGTCAGGTACTCTACATGAAAAAATCCCAGACCTTCCAAAACAAGGTCAAATAGTTTCTGCTCCTTCAGGGTCTCATGCCGCTGAGGGTATGATTGGTACAGTTAATTCTAAAAGTAAGAAGAAATCATCAAAAAATTCTTCTCCAATTATAACTTTACTTGATTCCCCGAAAGGAGAGTCTTCTCCCAAAGTTTCTGCCGACATTCATGTCAATGAAACATCTACGACAAAATCAAAATCCGGTGGTAAAAATAAGGGGAGAAACAAAAACAAAAAGAATTCGAAAGAGAAAACTGATAAAGATGAATCCAATGACGAAAAACGTAAACCTCGCTATCCTTGTTTCATTTGTGAACAAGATCATTTCACGAAAGAATGTCCATATCGAGACGAAGTTACGAAATTTGTTAAAGGATCGCAACAACCTGTTGTCTTGAAGGATCCTTTTCCAATTCAAGATAGTAAGATGATTGGTTCTTCCTCGACTACTTTAGAAGAGCCTATTATGATGATGTCTCATGTAAGGGTTGTGACGCGATCGCACGATTATGGTTCTAAGAATCCTGTTGATGGTAAAGAAGCAGAATCTTCTAATGCAAACACATCAACTACACCTCCTCCTATTTATGGTCCGCTACAGATCGAAAAACAAAATCCAGACTTAATAATCAAACCGCCTGCTAAAGGTGTTCTTCGTAAATCAGCTTTCAATCCACATGCGAGAGCTTCTCAGAATTACAACATTGTTGAAGACTTAGTTGTTTCTCCTTCAGCAATGTCAGCTTTGGAAGTGCTGCAATCGTGTCCAGCACAACGTAAATTATTATTGTCTGCCATAGGAGCTGTCGATGTTCAGGATTCTAACCTTATAATCTTCAATTTAGAAAATAGTACACCTCGCCTACCTCATCAAATGGCTTTCCAGATTCCAGTGTTAGTAAAAAACAGACCAATCTTTCGAACTGTGATTGATGAGGGAGCTTCAACGTGTATTATGTCAATTCAGTGTTGGAAATCGCTTGGTTCTCCTACACTTAACCAATCTCCGACAATTCTAAAGGCTTTTGATGGTCGAGGTTTTCAACCTTTTGGTATTTTGCAAGATTTACCCATAGGGGTCGAAGGTAAAATCGTTAATCTAGATGTGGAAGTGGTTGATGCCCCTCTAGATTACAACCTTCTTCTGGGTCGTAGTTGGTCCTATGCTATGACTGCTGTTGTTTCTTCGGTCTTTCGACTCATAAAATTTCCATATCAAGGAAATATTGTGACAATAGATCAGTTAACTTATTTCTCGTCTGACCCAGCCTCTACAGAAACAATCCAGCATGTTGGTAAAACAGCTATCCCTTATAAGGATGTTGGAGTGGGTTTGATTAAAGATTCTGGTTTACTAGGAACTTTTTCCTTTCCTCCTCCTAATGTATCGCCTTCTACTGCAAATATTCACATGATTTCGTCAGACACTGTTATGTTTGATGATCCTTGGATCGTACCTTCCGAATCCGAGATTTATTCATTTGATGACATGATGCCTTTGAGTCCATTTGAAATTGCGTATCAGGCTGTACAGTCACTTTCCAACCCTTCTTCAACCGAAACTGATCCAATGAATGGGATCCATGAGGAATCACTTTCTATATCTAGTTCAGTTACAATGACATTTCCTGAACTTGTTCATACAGATGAGCAAAATCGTGAGTTTTTGTCTGTTGATGATTTACCATGGGAAGATCTACATCATCGATCTTAATTTTTACCTAAGCTAGATCATTTTGAAGATGATTTCGCTTCAATTTTTACTGTTGAATATGTCAAAGAACCTCAGAATCCATTGCAAAATCCTGATTCTGAGTTAAATTTGGAAAATATATCTCGAACGGTTCCCATTGACATTTCAGTAAAACCAGGAATAATTGAAAACATTCATATAGGTGCTTGTTGTACTGAAGATGAAATTAAAGCTTATAAAGCCCTATTTCAAGAATTTCGTGATGTGTTTGCCTATTCCTATGAAGAAATGCCAGGAATTGATCCATCGATCGTTGTTCATGAGATTAAGACTTACCCGGATGCTAAACCTGTTCGTCAACGATTACGTCAAATTCATCCTAGAAAAGCTGCTACTATAAAAGCAGAAGTTGAAAAATTACTTCGCGTAGGATTCATTTATCCAATTCCCTTAACGGATTGGGTATCGAATATTTTTCCTGTAACTAAAAAACAAGGAACGATAAGAGTATGTATCGATTATAGGGATATTAACCGAGCGTGTCCAAAAGATAATTATCCAACTCCCTATATCGATCAAATAATCGATGATTGCGCTGGCACTGAATTGTTTTCCTTCATGGATGGCTTTTCCGGCTACAATCAAATAAACATACTCCCTGCTGATCAACTGAAAACAGCTTTTATTTGTCCATGGGGAACGTTTGCTTATTGTAAACTACCTTTTGGATTAAAAAACGCTGGAGCAACTTTTCAACGGGCTATGTCTTATGCATTTCATGACATTAAGCACATTGTCCAGCCATATCTTGATGATTTACCTGCTCATTCATTACGTAGGGCCGACCATCTCACTCATTTACGAGCAATTTTTATGAGATGTAGGCATTATCGGATAAGGTTGAATCCGCATAAATGTGTTTTCTGCATAGAATCAGGTCGGTTACTGGGATTTGTTGTTTCAAAAGCAGGCATTCGCGTTGATCCATTGAAGGTCGAAGCTATTGTTAAATTTCCTCCTCCTTCGACTTTACGCCAACTCCAAAGTTTGCAGGGGAAAGAAATTTTTTTACGTAGATTTATTCCTAACTATGCCGAGCTTACAAAGGGTTTTACCCGATTGTTGAAACAAAACATTCCATTCTTTTGGGATGAGATCGATGATCGATCTTTTGATGCATTTAAACACGCGTTGACCCATGCACCGTTACTGCATCCTCCCAACTACAACCAAGATTACATTTTGTACTTCGCTGCTTCACATTCCACCATTGGGATGGTACTAGTTCAGGAAGATGAATCTCACAATGAAAATGTGATTTATTATCTTAGTCGGAATCTACATCCGACTGAAATCAAATACACACATGTGGAGAAATTGGCCTTGGCAGTTGTTCAAGCTGTCCAACGTTTTAGACATTACATCTTGTTACGTAAAACCACGGTAATTTCTAATTGCAACCCTATGATGTATATTTTGACCAAACAATTGCTAGGGGGAAAATATTCCAAATGGATAGTTATCCTGCAGGAATTTGACTTGGAATTTGAAAAATCCAAGGCAAAGAAATATTTGGTATTTGCGGAACTGATGTGCGATTTCCCCTCTACTGATACTGAAACAGTGGCAGAAGAGTCCATTGCGGACGAATCTTTGTTTCTCATCGGTACACTTGATCCTTGGTATGGAGATATTATTGTTTATCTCCAAACCCAATATTTTCGGCCTGACATCTCACGAACTCAGCGATGGAAAATACGCTTCCAATCCCAACAATATAATATCATTGGTGATACACTTTATCGTCGTGGGGCGGATTATGTTTTCCGATGTTGTCTAACTCATGAAGAAGCTGAAAAGGTATTAAATGACTGCCATTCTGGAGCATGTGGCGGTCATATGTCCGGGTATGCCATAGCCCAAAAGATATTGCGTGCAAGTTATTTCTGGCCAACGTTGTTCAAAGATTGTATTTATGCGGTTCGGAAATGCCACAACTGTCAAATTTTTGATCGAAAAATGCGCGCGCCATCTGCTCCTCTTCACCCTATAATTGCTGTTGGTCCTTTCGCGAAATGGGGTATCGATTTTATTACATGTAACCCTCACTCGGCCGGGGGGCATGCCTATATTATCTTAGCAGTAGATTATTTTACAAAATGGGCCGAGGCGATGCCTACATTTTCAGCTGACGGCAAGACTGTTGCAACTTTCGTATTTAATCACATAATTGCTAGGTTCGGTGTTCCTCAAGCTATTATTACGGATCATGGAAGTCATTTTCGGAATGTCATGATGACTGAACTAACAGACCAACTTGGCTTGCGCCACGATAGTTCCACTCTGTATTATCCGCAAGCCAATGGTCTGGTTGAAGCCATTAACAAAGTTTTAGTCACCATGATCAAACGAATCATTGGTATTCACAAGACGAATTGGCATTCCATGTTATTTTCAGCGCTTTGGGCATATTGAACCTCAGTCAAAACATCAACGGGTTTCACTCCTTTTCAACTGGTTTATGGTTTGGAAGCTGTGTTGCCGATTGAAGGCGAAATACCGTCACTAAAATTAGCCGTAGAATTACTTCCAGCTATGTCTGAAGAGGAGAAACATTTCTTGTACTTAGCCCAATTAGATGAGAATCGACGAAATGCTGCAATAGCAAACGAGGCTCATGTTAAAAGGATAAAAGCTCAGTATGATAGAAGTGTGACCCCTCGAAATTTTTCAGAAGGAGACCTAGTTTTACTTTATGATCAAGCTAACGACAAGCTAGGAGTTGGGAAATTCGTGCCTATGTGGCATGGTCCTTATATTGTTAAACGAAAGTTAGCAAAAGGGGCCTATGAGTTGATAGATTTTGACGGTGTCCCTTTGGATAAACCCAGAAATGGGCTCTATCTAAAGCGATATTATGCTTAAATGTGGTGTGGAGATTTTGTTAGTTTAGATTTCTTTACTGCTGGTGTGTTTTAGATTAGAAAAGTGTGCCTAGTTTAGAGAGTTTGTTTTTATCACTATCCCTGCTTATCTGAGTTTTACTCTTGATATTGCAGATGTCAACGTCTCTTCAAACCTACATTGGTTTTGCTGATGGTGCTTGTCATAGTACACGGAATATTTCTTCTGCGGCCTGGGTTATCTATTCACCCTCTGACGAGTTAGTATCCATGCATGGGGTAAGCCTTGGTCAAATAACGAATAACATTGCCGAGTATAGTGCAGTGATTGAGTTATTATTTGAATCCATATCACTTTGAATTTGGAGTTTGATTGTAAGGTTGGATTCTGAACTTGTTGTATTACAGCTTAACAGGATTTATACCATTAGAAATCCAGTATTATTACGGTTATTTTTAAGAGTTCGTCTTTTGGAACGTGAATTTTATTACATTGAATATCAGCATATTCCAAGACATTTAAATACATTAGCAGATTCAATTGCTTCTAGTATGATAAATAGAAATTTGCAATAATCAAAACAGTAAATCAAACGCATTCATATATGTACACAGATAGTCGGAAAATAGTGATATATCATAATATAGGAGTGTTTTCAATAAATATACATCGTCTTCAATCATAGGTTGGAAACACCTTATGATCGACAAAAAACGATAACTCAAAAGTCAAAATATGAGTCTACAAGATCATCCCATCACTAATGATGATCACGATAAGAAACCACTGCTCGGGCTACCCTGCATAGGAACCTCCTAAAAGGTCCTGGAACTCCAATCACATATCTCTGCAACCTGAGAAGAATGTCATCTATGCTCGTCTCTGGAATATCTAGAGTCAAACGCTCTAGATGATGCTCTAAATCAGTCAAAATCTCCGCTGATTGGCCTGCTGGGGCTGGTGTGGCCGCAACTGGTTGTCTTCTCTCGTAAGGTTGGAGATGGGCTGGTCTTTATGGACCCACATCTGTATTCAAAAAACTTTTGGTTATTAGTTTTCAAAGACGATAAAAAAAAAAAATTTAGAATTTAGCAAACGTTGAAAAATGATTGTACCTGACTCATCCCACTGTTCCCCTGCTGGGAGAACCATCTCTCGGTCGCCACGAAAATCTATCCCGGTGTATGGAAAGTCCTCTATCACAAAAAGTTGGCGATCCAGCCAATGAAGATATGAAGGAGGAAATCAGACAATTTCAGTACCCTCGATAGCATGACGAGCCATCAATGCGGACCAACGAACCATCCTCGGTTCTCGAAGTCGACCGACATCAACAGCAATACTCTGTGGAGCTAACATGGGGATCCTCTCTAGAGCAAAAGAAACAACAATGGATCCGTATCCAAAGTTATTTAGTTTCCCATTTTTTGCTCTGGTTAGTTGGCCTTTTACATTAGCCAACACAGCTTCACACCAGTTAAAGATGGTGCCCCGAAAACAGTCCACGGCAATACACATTTGGGAACCAGTAGCTACATGAAGCGCAACACTCCCACACAGTTTGGTAACAGTAAAAGCAATAACTTTCAATTCAGGATGGATGATATGTTTTATGTCAATCCGTTTGTCCCGAGGATTTTCCTGGTCATTGCAGAATTCTAGTTGGAGATTAGCGACAAACTGGCCACCTGGCCTAGTCCCAAACAAAGAAACTTGTTCGCCCCTCTTGGACAAACCAGTTAAGAAATATATATCCTCCAGCTCAATTTCGAGCCGGTGGCCACCAATAAAGAAGCACTGGTCCTGCACATTCCATCTGTTCACCAACTATGTCAGGAGTTCTACTTGTGCCCTCATGCCTGAAATGGCCCAAAATTTGTACAAGCCACATGCTCTTAATGCATGTTGTGTGGGCAAATGGAGTATGGCGGCTTCATCCACTTCCTCATGCTCACGTTCTCGCCAAATCAGCATCTTGTCAATCTTACAATGAATAAAAAGGCAAGTTAGAATAGTCTTATTTGAAATTTTTTGGCAAACAAATGAGAAATAAATGTTTTAAATCCAACCGCGCAGGTACCGCACCTACGCTTTGTAAACAGTGCGTAGATCCGCACGCATACTGTGTGCCAGGTGCGGAACCCACGACTTTTTTCTTATACAAAAAATTTGGGGTTCGCAGGGAACGTGTGTCAAACCTGCGGACCCCGCAGGCGAACTTTTAAACCATTTTTTGCCCCAAAAATGCAAACTAAAGCCTAAAAACAAATTTGAAACGGATGAAAAACAAGATTGAGAGGTCGTGGATTACCTGGGACTGACGGTTCTCGATTCCAACGGACGGATTTTCCAGAATCTTCACAGGAACTTTCTTACCCAAAAGCTTTTTACTTTTCACTCTGGAACTGAACGGTAAAAATGAAATTGAAAAATTCCTTTTTATAAGTTTTTTTGAATGGATGAATTTTTAATTTATTTATTTTTCACTTTAAAAAGGGTATTTTTGAAAGCATTTTTACTTATCTTAAACATGTATGTGTAATGTTTCAAGTTTTTGTGCAGAAACTGGATTTTTTCAGGGGAATTGATCGTTTTTCAACAAAGAGCATACTTTTATCACTTTTTCGGACTCTTTCAAAAATTTTACGAAAAAGCGA